>PITA01011691.1:0-65485 GCA_004023965.1 Spilogale gracilis | reverse complement strand
ATCTATACTCGAAGAACTACAGAACACTCATGAAAGAAATTGAAGAAGACACAAAAAGATGGAAGAGCATTCCATGCTCATGGATCGGAAGAATAAACATTGTCAAAATGTCTATACTGCCCAGAGCAATCTATACTTTCAATGCCATTCCGATCAAAATTCCACCAACATTCTTCAAAACGTTAGAACAAACAATCCTTTACCCTGCTTCTAACTGGATGGGTGACATTGAAGGAAATAATGTAGTCTCTCTGAATTTCATTTTTCTCACAATAAACCATGGACCGCGATATAGTTGATTCTCATTACTCACAGTAGTTATGTTCTATAAAGTTGCTACAAACACTTTATTAGCAAACATTTGAACTATTCCTTTTGGGGGAAATACAGGGTTAGGTTCCTGAGAGTCTCTGATCACATTTTTGTCAGCCAATCAATACATCTCCACGTTTTTCATATGTTTCTATATAAGAACGACAGATTTGGTATATGTTGTTGATTCATTAGCATTCAACTCAAGCCAAGGGCACTATAGTCATGCCCAAACCTACCTGATATACATATTTTATACTCCATAAGGCCACAGGAAATCAGCGACAAAAAGCACAAACACAGGGGGAAAAAGCACTAAACAGACTGTAAAGGATGCCTGTTTACAGTCTTAGAGCTGAAACAAGGAGGCAGAGTGTTGCCGTATTCAGGCTTAGCTGGAAATACCCACATCAGGTCGCTCAGTTTTTTTTGTCTGTTTGTTTTGGGTTTTTTTTGCCTCTCTATGCATGTCCACAATGCCTACAAAAGGGCTGCAGGAATTGATTTTGGGGTTACAAATAAATTATAGTGAGTAGGGAAAATTCATAACATCTGCTAATAATAAAGGTTGATTTGATTGTATTCTCTACTCCTGTTCCACAGGGTGGATCATGTATATTGTTTCATGACTGCACGTGGCAATGCTGTTAGTGTGGTTCAGCATGAGTGTTTTCTCCAGCCAAGGCCTAAGAAATCTAGCATTTATAAGGAAAAACAAGAAATCTTAATACTTAAGTATCTCACTGAGCCTCAAACAGATTAGGAAAACATAGAACCTAATGGAAATTAAAAATATATATTAACATATGAAGATAACATCTTGCCTGACAAAAAGAATAACTCCATTGTTTGATTTCTTTAAGGTGGGTGAAGTCTTGTTGAAACCTGATTGCTTTTGTGCACATTTGCAACGGCCTTGTAGGATCCTTCTTAAACTAAGTGGTTGGCCCAGAGAATGGATTTCACACTCAAAGGTGTTTTATACATATCTGCAGTTTACTTGTGGATTCCTCTCAGTACAGATAGTTCACACAAAAATTTGATTTTGCTTCATTTTCTAGAATAGAATACAGATGTTGTTTTAGTGGCTATGCTAGCTCTATTAAATCAAGGAAACTAACTATATGGAGGAACTGAGCTATTGAGGTGAAATTACCAACCTGCAGAAATGTTTTTGTGGGAATCTGGTGCTTAAGGGGATGCATTCCATTCCCATTTGCCCTCCTTTCTACCTCTTTTTCGGAAGGCGCACCCTTCTTAGTCCACATTTCTATGATTCCTTCACTGACAACATACTAACTGATTTGACTAGCAAGAACCCTCACACCTCTTTTCTGTTTTAATTTCCATTTAAAAGATCTCCTTTTAGTGACTTTGTTCTTGATCTAAAACAAAACAAAACAAAAAACTTGTGGTTTTGTCAGGAGGAAGAAAGACAAACTGTTGATAAACAGATGATTAAAAGTCAACATTCCATTAACATCTGCTAAATTTTTACCATGTATCAAGCTCTGTATTTGTCAGTTGTTTCCATTTTTATTGTGTGATACGATCCTCTATAAGGCAGTTTTAAAACCTGGGGGGCGGGGGAATCCAGAATGGGTGGTAGGCATCCACATGCTTTTGGGACCCACCCACATTCTTGATGTTCTCCTCTCCTGAACTTAATGCCCAAACACTGCTATTGCCCACTCCAGACTTGCTTGCTCTCTACAATAATTTCAGCTCCAGACTATCCCATTTATAAAAACTTCTCTAGTCACTGCCCAATTCCTGCTAGCCTACTCCTTGAGAATAATCTCATATTCTCATTCATAGTATGGTCTTAGTGGCTAGTAACAGCTAAATGTCTTAGTTCTCTGAAACATTTGACTTTCATCTAAAGATGCTTGTATGTATAAAGCTTTAATGCAGGAAGATCTATATTCTCCAATGGGAAGATTTCCACCAAGTAATTTGAAGGGAAGAATTTGTTAAAGCATGAGAGCCCTCCTTATGCCTCTCAAATCATGTCAGATAAGCAGCAACCTATTCTGTTTACATGTTCAATGTGTCCCAGAAAAGGCTCCGAGTAATACCTTCACTGTAGAAAGCCCGAACTGTACTGCAGTGTTTCCAGGAAACTTGTCAGGCACGTTGGGAGAAGGTTGTATACTTAACCCACAAAATGGTATCAGCAGCCACCAAAATTTCTTGAAGCAGTTATAATTACCAAGAAAGCAGCTTCAAGGTCTCTTTGCTTGATGAGTTCCTTGGAGTCACTCACTTTTAAAATGAGTATTTAAAAGAAAAACCCTTGGCATGGAGCATGTGACACGAACACCTGTGATGGGCTACTTCCCAGTCATCTCGTTTGGGTACTGAGATGGAGAATTAACTTAATAACAGGAGGGACTTCACAGGCCTCCCAGTCTCACTTGTATTCGTCCACCTCCCTCACTCCCTATGGAGGGGGTGCAATGCTACAGGTACAGAGGAAAGCTTTCAGCACAACTGCTAAAAGGCACTGCTCAAGAGGGGTGGAATAACAAGCCAAGAGCTCAGGAGCCCTCAGACCTGAGGAGAGGGAGACAAGAGGGCCATATAGCAGTATCTGATGGCATCAGTGAGAGAGGTCTAGTCATGGGAAAGTCTGGGCACTCCCTCTATAGTGAGTGAAAACGAGTAAATTTAATAAAGTTGCTGGACTCCAAGTTCTTAGGTTCTTTTAGACATTTTGGAGAGGCAATGTAAGACCTGCCAGATAGGTCCATATATCTCTAAATGTGACACTGCTCTGCAAGTGTATACCTGAGTCAGGCTCTATGTGCTTGGTCGTATTTTTTAGTGGGTTCACTTTGGAAGAAACTATAACTACTTCTCTCAGTGTCCAAGGAGACATGCCAGTTTTGATAGAAGGAAAAACCAACACGTGTCAAAGCCAAACTGGGGCTTCTGATTTTGACACTGAGCATTGTTATGGAAAGGAGCCTAATTTCTGCTTCAAATCAATAAGAATTCTTTCAACAAATACTTTTTAATTGCCTTCTGGGCTTCAGCGCTATCAGAGAATGAGTATGGTCAAAACACACTTTGCCTTTTTTATAATATAGACTTAAGCAGCTCCAGAGGCCATTGGCCATCCAGGTGTGTGATCACAAGGGAATTAAGCAAAACTTGAGAGAAATGAGCAAGATTTGGCTAGATCTGTACCCAACAGAATACCCCCCTGTGAGTCCTTTATTGAAATTCAGCAATTCCTTATGTAATACAAAGTTTGTAAGTAAAGACGAGCTAATAATCATTTGATTTGAAGAATATTTGTAATACAGCATTTTGCTTGAGGCTACTTTACATGAACTGGAGGGGGGAAGTATATATATTTTTAAGAAGATGTATTTTTAATTCCCACCAACAGTGTAAGAGAGTTCCCCTTTCTCCGCAGCCTCTGTAACACATAAGCTGGTGCAGCTGCTTTGGGAAACAGTGTGGAGATTCCTTAAAAAATTAAAAACAGAGCTACCCTATGACCCTGCAATTGCACTACTGGGCATTTACCCCAAAGATACAGATGTAGTGAAAAGAAGGGCCATATGTACCCCAATGTTCATTGCAGCAATGGCCACAATCACCAAACTGTGGAAAGAGCCAAGGTGCCCATAAAGAAGATGTGGTACATATATACAATGGAGTACTATGCCTCCATCAGAAAGGATGAATATCCAACTTTTGTAGCAACATGGACTGGATTGGAAGAGATTATGCTGAGTGAAATAAGCCAAGTAGAGAAAGTCAAGTATCACATGGTTTCACTTACTTGCAGTACATAAGGGGTAATGTAGAGGACAGTAGGAGAAGGAAAGTAAGTGGGAAGTCAGGTAATTCAGGGAGAGAAAGGAAACATGGGAGACTTTGGACACAGAAACAAATTGAGGGACTTGGAGGGAGGGGGTGGGGGGATGGGAGAGCCTGGTGGTGGGTACTGAGGGCACCTATTGCATAGAGCACTGGGTGTGGGGAATGGGGAATGAATCTTGGAACACTGGGAAAAAAAATTTTAAGTAACAATTAAAAAAAAGATGTATTTTTTTAATCTTTAAAAAATATTTCCTTTGCTGAGATTATTGGGGATTTCCTCTGACTTTTGGCAAATGGTGTACAAAAATGAGTTAACACCCTCAAATGTAGACACTTCTTACTCCACCCTGAGTCTATTCCAGCAAAATCCATTCTTCTTTTTCAGGAAAGCATGGTTTTTATTTCCTTCTTGATGACACAGATCAGCTTTTCTGTCTGTTTTAAGCTTTGCTTTGAGATTTGAAGATCCTAGAGTTTCTCTGCCTTTCTTTTCAAATGCACATTCTTGGGACAAGTTGCTGTTCTGAGAACAGCTTTTCTTATATATTGTGACTGCTGAAGAATTTTTTTAAAGTTTATAGTAAAATCCAGAGTGGAGGATCTGCTGCTGGTGGTCATGTTTATTGAGTGTACCCAACTCTTTGGTACTCGGCTCTTGTTCTCTCTGTATGGGGCAGCGTGGGGAGCGTGCTATGGGGCTGATTGGTAGGCAGGAGGATTTCAGTTCTGGCTGTTTCACTTGTTAGCTCTAGAGCCCTACATTAGTCACCTAACCTCATTTGGTTTCAGTTATCTCAGTTTTTAAATGAAATGAAGAATATGTTCCACAATCTCAAAACTCCTTTCTATCTCTAAAATTCAGGGTGGTGTACTCTGAAGTAAGATTGGGAATTGCCTTTGTGGTTCATCACGGCTGCATGTGTGGGCGGCTTGGCTCTCACTCTGGTCTGTGACTTTCTTGCTTCATGGTTTGCATCACCGAGGCTATGTCTGTCTCTCCCCGCCCTTTATGTCAAATGCTGGATCTGCATAACATGAGGCACGGGTGACTCTGTTGGTGAACTGCGAATAAATAGTTTACTCCAGTGAGTTTTAAAAAGCTCAGCAGATCCCAAAGGGAATTTTGCATGATGACTGTGTCTGCAGGAAAAACTCACAAAGGATAATCTATATATTTTTTTAGAGCAGCAAATTTAAGATCCTGAAATGGATCATTCAGGATTTTTTAAAATGGGATTCTGTGATTAAAAGCTATGTATTTTACAAATAGAATAACAGGCTGGAAATATCTTCTATTATATGAAGAATCTGGATCATGTATGATCAGATTGTGAACTGAACTCCCTGAGCTCACCGAGGACACCCTTTGCCCTTATCTTCCACCCAACTAGCCCCAGCCATCTGATATCCAGCCCCTTTACAATCTCATTCATTTCAGTAGATTTCAAAAAGTTATATGGCTAAAAACCTGGATAACTACAGTTTTTTTTATGTGTGTGAATGTACATATGTATGAATACAGGCTATACTGAAAACTATCGGTTAATTGCAGATTAAAATTTTACCTTATCAAATGTTTATTGAGACAGTTGTATTCCTAGACTAGTATAAATAAAATTTAAATGTCAACTTAGTCGTAATCATTCTACTTATTAAACTGTTTTTGCAATGATTGAATTTAGAAAATTGCATAGAGATTTGAGTACATCACCATGAAATTAGAATTGATTATTTTTATTGCATATTCACAGGACAAATTGTCCTTTATCATATGGGTGCTCCAAGAGGTGAAGCAACCCAACATATCTGAGGCAACATTAATCTCAGTATATGGTTTAACAAAATTCCAATACAACAAAAATTTAATTTGTCTCTTAGAATTGATGGGGATCAAATAGGATTTGCCCCTACTGGTCATAGAGTTTAGATCCCAAAACCTCTGAAGATATACAGTCAAACCCTTCCTTTCACAGATGAAAGAATTGGGGTGTTAGGAACATGGCTCCTAGGTTTAACAGTGATAATACTGCTAGTTAAGAACAGAACTAGGTCTGCTAAGGTAACTTTCCCATATCTGAGTAATCTTTAAAAACAGCATATGGTTTTACAGGAAGGTAATCATGAATACAAAGTCATCAAACATGATGTTTAAAATAATGGTTTATGTCTTGAAAGAAGAACAGCATTCTCAGACCAATCTATTCTGTGTGTGATGGGTTGAGATGTTTATTTAAGTCTTTCCATTCCCTAAATTCCTAGAGCTTAATCTGTATATAGTTTCATACATTTAACTGAGGAATTGTATTAACAAATTATGAACTTCTCATTTGTAATCCAACTTTGTAGTAATGAAGAATCTGCCTACATTTTTGTCATTATTTAATTATTTCACTTTAGAGCAGGGATCAGCAAACTTTTCAGGGAAAGACCAGATAGTAAACACTTCGGTCTTGTAAGCCATATAGTATTTTCTCACACTCAATTCTGCTGTTTTCACAAAACAGGTGGCACACTGGATTTGGTCCATGGGCCACAGTTTGCCCTTTAAAGCATGAAATTAAGAGATAATGTCGCCTTATTTGCTTCACTTCACCAGAGAGAAGTTAGCAAAAGCTACCCTGTTGGATAAAAAAGTCTTGCCTGGTCTTCTAGATGAAGTTAGAGATACTGGGATTACTGATTGCAGATCTCCTGCCTGTACTCATAGTCCACATATGAAGTCATGGTTTTCCATTTGTGATAACAGCTGTGCGTGATGGAAAAAAATAATGTTGTGAGTTTAGTGTGACCACTTAAGAGAGAACAGAAGCATCCTTAGGCTTATAATGTTGATCCTGCTTTTTTTGATGTAGTTCTTTTAGGATTAAATTAGAAGGAATACTAAGCTAGTCACAAAACTAGACTTGGTTCATGGACATTTTTTGGACCATTTTCAGCCTTGGGTGATGTCCTCCCTTCACCGAGAGACATGACAGATAGATGCATACATATATCTCAGACACATCTACAATAATGGTAGCATTTACTTTTTGTAAAGATAATTTAGAACACAAAATTGAGCACATTGAGGATGGGGACTTGTTTCCCACTTGTGGTGTATTGGCAGAGTCATGTTACTGATCTGGGCTTTACCTGTTGGATCCCTAAGGCTCTTTTGTCACGAACACATCATGATTCCATTCTGCAAAGCACCCAGAATAATGCTTGGCACACAGAAATTACTCAATGGACTTTTTTTTTTTTTTTAAGAAATAACAGAAACTCAGTTTTAAACTCAAAGAATGACTTTATCATTGTTCTGGTGATAAACTTAACACTCTCTCTTCTCCTTTGCTGTATTTCATTTAGGGTAAAGGCTTTCTATGTTTTCACATCTTTACTATCTTTCTATGTTTTCATATCTTTACTATTGCAACTATCCTAAAAATGTACTCTGGTCTAGCAATAATTGATCATTTTGAAAGATATTTGTTAAAACTATAGAGTTGTATTTTTTTCATGAACCCTGCTATTTAAAGAAATTAGAGTATTTAATGGTTTGAATTGCCCAGAATTCTGTCACAGTATCCATTACGTTTCTGAAGTCTTCGGCCTTGAAGCAGGAAAGATTAGAGGGAATTGAACATGTACCCAGGTTTAACCATGATAACACCGCTAGTCAAGAACAGAAATAGGTGTGCTGAAGTAACTTTCCCATACCTGAGTAATCTTTAGTATTGTGGGGTTTTTTTAAAGCCTTACAAATTCTTGAGCTTATTTGTTTATTATAGACCCTAAGGTCGATTTACCTTACACTCATGATTCCGCTAGTTCAGATGTCTGAAGTTTGGTTTTATTTTCATACCGAAAAGGGTTGGCTATGTGTAGAAGAGGAGGTAGGCATGAGAAAGAAGCTATAAATGACCAATAAGAATCCTCCCTCCCCAGATTATCTCTAATCACTTCATTTACACTATTAGAACTTCAGAAACCCCTTAATTCTTGATCAGTCTTTCTACCTTCATAGTAATGAGCTCTTCAGGTCTCCTCCAGGTGACAGTTAACCAACCAGAGCTTTAAAAAAGAGAGGCTGGCAGAAACCAGAGTTAGGGTAACTGCTTTGAAACTGGAGATAGAAGGAGGCTAAAATTTTTATCTATAGAAGTTTATCCTCCTTTGGGACCAATGATATGGAAGCTTGCTGCAAACTGTTATCCTTTTAAAATGATTTAAATGTCTCAAGTTCTTTCTCATTAAAAATAAGTCAAGAGGAAAGGGGTGGGGGGAGAAAAGGAAAAAGAAAAGAAAAGGAAAGGGAAAAAAGGAAAGAATAGAAAAGAATTAGAGAAACCTCTGCCCAGAAAGCTTGGGGGATGATATCTAGCGAACTGACATTTCTAAGTTATTCAATGCTTCTTGTGTGCCAGAACCCAGGCCCTGGGGCTACTAAAGTGAACAAAGATAAGACAGTTGTGCTTTCATGTGACTGAAAAGATGTTAATTATATAATAGCATGCTGAATGAATAATACAAATAGAGATGAATGTTCTTCATGAAGGCAAGCCCAAAACAGAGAAACCAAGTCTGGGCTGGGTTGTCAGGGAAGGTTCCATAAGGAAGCAACTCTTAAGCCAGGTCTGAAAGATGGGTAAGAGTAATCCAGGTAAGGAGAGGAGGGAAGCTCAGAGCCTCCTCAGGAGAGGGGCTGGCTCTGAGCAGGTAGTTGGAGGAAATAAAAAGGCTGTGGATGGAGCAAGTAAGTTGGAGGAAATAAAAGCTGGTCAGTGTGAAGGGAGTGTGGCTAGTAAGTGGGGAGTGCTGACAGGTGAGGCTGGAGGGAGGGGAAGGCTAAATCACACATTGAGTGGACTACTACATTACGGTTTTTGGTTATCATCTCAACAGTAATGGAAACACTGAAGTGTCCCCTGCACAAGTAATATAAGCAGAATTATGTTTTAAGCATATGTCTGTCTTTGGAGTGTGGAGCCTGTTTTAGCAGCTGAAGTAGGAGATGGTAGCTGGATATATGTGATAATTTAGTTATGATGAATAAAAAGGAATGACTTTGTAAGAAGATGAAAATATGTGGATTTGTGGGGCGCCTGGGTGGCTCACTTGGTTAAGCGACTGCCTTCAGCTCAGGTCATGGTCCCGGAGACCCAGGATCGAGCCCCACATCAGACTCCCTGCTCTGCGGGAAGCCTGCTTCTCCCTCGCTCACTCCCCCTGCTTGTGTTCCCTCTCTGGCTGTGTTTCTCTCTGTCAAATAAACAAAATAAAAGAAAATATGTGGATTTGATAAACAGATACTTGGAGAGAAAAGAAAGCATCAAAAATGACTCCTAGGTTTCTAGCCTAAACCTGTAATAAACACACAAAACATGTAATGATTGAGAATGTGTACCCTCATGTTCAAATATCAAGTGTGCCACTTACCAAAGGTATGACCTTAAGGATGACTCTTAACTACTCTATCAACTTTGAGATAGAGATAATATAGTAGCTACATCATAGAGCTGTATTGAGAATTAAATGCATTAGTATATTTAAACAACACCTGATCAACATCACTAAAAGGTAATGGTCATTCCTTAGGAAAAGAAATGCTAGAAAAGGGTAATTATAGGACTAAAGAATCTGAGTTCAGTCTTAGACATGTTGAGTCTGAGGTGTCTTTGAGACTTCTTGATGAGTAGTATTGAGTAGGGAGTTTCCTATAAAACTAGAATTCAGCGACAAGGTCTGGACTAGAGTTAAAATTCAGGAGTCCCCAGTGTGTAAATGACAGTTGAAATCATAGAATTAAACAAAATCACCATGAAAATTCTTCAGAATGAGGTTCAAGGGCTTCTAGATGGAGGAATCTGAGATTGCAGAAACACAAGGGAGCAGTCAGAGAAGTAGAAGAACTGTTTGAAGGAGTGCGGTCAGTAATGTCAGATGCGGCAAAAGGTCAGGGGAGGTGCGGAGTGTCTATGGAATCTAATGACTGAGAAAATGCAGTCACTGCCAACCTGGGGGGGGGTGGCATTTTCATCTATGTAATTGACACAGAAGCTACATCATATTGAGCTGAATGGTGAGGGCGGAAGTAAAAACAAAGTTGAGAAGTTTGGTTATGAAGAAGAGGGGAGGAAGCAGGAACTGAAAGACAGTAAGAGGTCAGCTCAGGACAAAGTTTTGTTGTCATTTTTTTGTAAGACTTTTTTTTTTTTTTAAAGCAGTTCACAGCAAAACCGAGAGGAAAGTTCAGAGATTCCATCTATCTCTTGCATCTACAGATAAATAGACTCCCCTGTTATCAACATTCCTCACCAGAGTGGTGCCTTTGTTACAACTGATGAACCAATATTGACACATCATAATCACCCTAATTCCATAGTTTATATTACAGTTCACTCTTTGTATTGTACATGGGATGGGTTCAGACACATGTATAATGACATGTATCTGTCATTTTTGTATCTTACAGAGCATTTTCAATGCCCTACAAGTCCTCTGTGCTCTACCTAGTCATCCCTCCAGCTACCTAAATTCTGGCAACCACTAAACTTTCTACGGTCTCCTTAGGCTTTTTGGACTGGCTTCTTCCAATTAGTAATGTGCACTTAATGTTTGTCCCTATCTTTTCAGTGCTTGATAGTTCATTCTTTATTAGCATTGAGTGTTATTCCATTGTCTGGATAAATCATAATTTATCCATTTGCCTACTTAAACACATTTTAGTCACTTCCAAGTTGGTGATTATGAATAAAGCTGCTAGAAACATCCATGTACAGGCTTTTGTATGGAAATAAGTTTTCAACTCCTTTGGGTAAATGCCAAGGAGCTGGATTGCTGAATCAAATGATAAAAGTATGATTAGTTTAGTAAGAAACCACCAAACTGTCTTCAAAGGTGGTTCTACCGTTTTGCATTCCCATATCTTTAGTTCTCCATACCTTTAGTTCTTTGATTTTGTTTGTCATAGTTGTATGGTTTTCCTTATAAATATTTTGTTAAAATTACACCTAAGTATTTCATTTTTGTGGGATGTTAATGGATTTGTGTTTTTAACTTCAAATTTTACTTATTCATTGCTGGTATATAAGAAAGTAATTATTGATTTTTGTGTATTAAACTTGTAACCTCCAAGTGTGCTATAAATGCTCATTAATTCTAGGACTTTATTTGTTCATTCTTTTGGATTCATATTATCTGTGAACAAAGACAGCTTTATCATTCCCCCCACCCCCATCTGAACACCTTTCATTTCCTTTTCTTGTCATTGCATTAGCTTAGGACTTCCAGTATGATATTGAAAAGGAATGGTGAGGGGGCATTCTTGCCTTATACCTGGTCTTAATGGAAAAAGTTCAAGTTGTTGTGAGCTGTAGTTTTTTGGTAGTTAACCTTTATGAAGTTGAAGAAGTTCACTGCATTTGAGGTTTATTGAGTTTTGGTTTTTTTTTTTTGTCATGAATGGGTATTGGATTTTGTCAAATGCTTTTTCTGTATTTATTAATATGATCATATGATTTTTCTTTTTCAGTCTATTGATATGATGAATTATATTAACTGATTGATAAATATTGAGTTGTCCTTGCACATTTTGAATAAATCCCGCTTTGTCATGGTATATGATTTTTTTGTACATTGTAGATCTGATTTGCTAATATTTTATTGAGGATTTTTGCATCCATGTTCATGAAAAGTAATGGTCTGAAACTTCCTTTTCTTGTATGCCATTTCTTGTTTTTGAATTAGGTGAGTAAGTCAGAAAATACTTCCTCTGCTTCTATTTTCCAAAAAAGATAGTAGGGAGTTGGTATAATTTCTTTCTTAAATGTTTGGTAAAATTCACAAATGAGCCCATTTGAGCCTGGTGCTTTCTGTTCTGAAAGGTTATTAATTGGTTATTAATTACTGACTTAATGTCTTTAATAGACATAGGATTATTCAGATTACTTCTTTTTGTATGATTTCTGGCAAATTATGTCTTTCAGAGAATTGGCCCAATTCATCTAGGTTAGGAAATTTGTGAGTATAGAGTTGTTCACAGTATTCATTGATTATCATATTAATGTACGAAAGATCTGTAGTGATATCTCCTCTTTCAATTTGATATTATTTATGTGTCCTTTCCCTTTTTTCTTAATCTGGCTACCAGTTTATCAAATTTATTAATCTTTTAAAGAACCAGGTTTTAGTTTTATTGATTTTCACTATTGATTTCCTCTTTACAATTTCATTGAATTCTGTTATAATTCTTATTATTTCTTTTCTTCTTTTTACTTTAGCTTTAATGAGTGAAAATTTAGAGTACTGATTTTAGATTTTTCTTCTCTTCTAATATATGCAGTCAATGCTATGAACTTTTCTATAAGCACATTTGCTGCATACCACAAGTTTTGATAAATTATGCTCTCATTTCCATTTAGTTAAAAATACTTTTTGGGGTGCCTGGATGGCTCAGTTGGTTAAGCGACTGCCTTCAGCTCAGGTCATGATCCCGGAGACCCAGGATTGAGTCCCACATCGGGCTCCCTGCTGGGCGGGAGGCCTGCTTCTCCCTCTCTCACTCCCCCTGCTTGTGTTCCCTCTCTGGCTGTGTTTCTCTCTGTCAAATAAATAAAATCTTGAAAAAAAATACTTTTTTATTCTTCTTATCTCATATGCTATTTAAAACTGTATGGTTTAATCTCCATGTATTTGGGGCCTTTTGATTAATCTTTCTGTTATTGATTTCAAATTCAGTTCCACTGTGGTCTGAGAGAAGACATTATATATTTCTATTCCTTTAAATTTGTTAAGGTGTTTTTATAATCTAGAATGTGGTCTATCTTGTTGAATGTTCAATGTGAGCTCGAGAATAATGTATATGAACTAGTATATCTATGTCAATTATATCCAATTGATTCATGGAATTGTTTAGTTCAACTATTGTCCTCACTGATTTTTCTGCCTGTTGGATCTGTTTGTTTCTGGTAAAGGGATGTTGAAGTCTCTAACTATAATATTGGATCCACCTGTTTCTCCTTGCCATACTATTAGTTTTTGCCTCACATAATTTGAACGTCTGTGGTTAGGCACATGTATAGTAAGGATTGTTATGTCTTCTTGGAGAACTGACACCATTATCACTATAATGCCCTTGTTTATTCTAATACTTTTCCTTTCCTTGATGTCTGCTCTAGTCTGAAATTAATATTGCTACTCTACTTTCTTTTGATTAGTGTTAGCATGGTATAGCTTTCTCTATTTACTTTTAATCTATATTTGCCTTTATATTTCTTGTAGACAACAGATAGTTGGGTCTGGTTTTTTGATAGTATATCTTTTAATTGGCTTATTTAGACTACTGACATTCAAAGTGACTATTGATGTAGTTGGATTTTTTTCTACCATATGTGTTACTTTTTTTACTTGTTGCCCTTGCTGTGTTACTATTTTTGTCTTCTATTCTTTATCTGCCTTTTTTCATTTTATTTGAGCATTTTATATAATTCTACTTTCTCTCCTTTCTTAGAATATTATTTATATCTTTATTTTAGTGGTTGCCCTAGAGTTTACAATATAAATTTACAACTGACCTAAGTCTACTTTCAAATAACACTATATCATTTCATGAATATTATGAGTACCTTAAAATAACCAATCTTAATCCCTCCCTCTGGTCCCTTGTATCATTTCTGTCATTAATTTCACTTATATAAATATATACATGTAATATATGTAGGCATACATGATGTATACATGATTAAATACATTGTTGCTATTATTTTGAACAAAATATTATCTGTTAGATACCTTCACATATTTCTTCTTTAATGTTCTTCCTTTCTTTATGTAGATCCAAGTTTCTGACCTATATTATTTTTCTTTTCTCTAAAGGACTTCTTTTTTTTTTCCCCAAAGATTTTATTTATTTATTTGATAGAGAGAAACACAGCTAGAGAGGGAACACAAGCAAGGAGAGTGAGAGAGGGAGAAGCAGGCTTCCTGCCAAGAAGGAAATCCAATTCAGGGCTTCATCCCAGGACCCTGGGATCATAACCTGAGCCGAAGGCAGATGCTTAATGACCGAGCCACCCAGATGCCCCTCTAAAGGACTTCTTTTAATGTTTCTTCCAAGACAGGTCTATGGGCAACAAATTCTCTCAATTTTTGTTTGTCTGAGAAAGTCTTTTTTTCCCCTTTATTTCACTTTTGGAAAATGATTGTGTAGGCCATAGAATTCTAGGTTGGTGAGTTATCTTTTTTTTTCTTTTCTCAACACTTTAAATTATTTTATCTATTCTCTTCTTGGTGGCATGGTTTCTAAAAAGTCAGATGTATTCTTCTCTTTGTTCTTCTATAAGTAATCTGTTTTATCCTTTGGAATTTTTTTTTCAGGAATTATTCTTTATCTTTGATTTTCTCTAATTTGACATGATATGCTTAAATATAGTTTTATCCTGATTGATATTCTCTGAGCTTTCTGGATCTCTGATTTGCTGTCTGACATTAATTGAGGGAAATTCTAAGTCACTATTGTTTCAAATATTTCTTCTGTTCCTTTTTATCTTTCTTCCCTTTATGTGTATATTATACCATTTGTAATTGTCCCATAGTCTTTGGATATTCTGTTCTGTTTAATTTTTTCAGTCTAATCTTTTTGCTTTTCAATTTGGAGGTTTCTATTATACTCTCTAGTTTAGGAATTCTTTCTTCAGCTACAGCTAGTCTATTAATAAGCCCACTAAGAAGTCAGAATTATTCTTCATTTCTATTATCTTTTTAAAAATCCATTAGTGTGTTCTTATCACTAGCCTTTCTCTGTGGTTCTCCCTCAGGATTTCCAAGTCTCTATATTGCCCATCTGTTCTTGTGTGCTGTCTATCTTATGCACTAGATCTATTGGAATATGAATTATAGTTGTTTTAAAATCCCATTCTGATAATTTCAACATCCCTGCCCTGTCTGGTTCTGATGCTGACTGCCTCTTCTAATTGTATGTGGGTTTTTTTTTTCCTTTTAGTATCCCATGTAATTTTTTCCTGATAGAATATGAAACACCAGATGAGGGGCTCCTGGGTGGCTCAGTTGTTAAGTGTCTGCCTTCAGCTCAGGTCATGATCCTGGAGTCCCAGCATCAAAACCCGCATCGGGCTCCCTGCTTGGCAGGAAGCCTGCTTCTCCCTCGCTCACTCCCCCTGCTCTGTTCCCTTTCTAGTTGTGTTTCTCCCTATCAAATAAATAAATAAAATCTTGAAATACCAGATGAAAGAAACTTCAGTAAACAGGCCTGCAGTAATGTGGTGGTGAAGTGCGGAGGGAGAAGAGGCATTTTATAGTCTCATGATTAGGACTATAGTCTTGTAGTGAGCCTATGCCTCTAGACTGTGAGCTTCAAAAGTAGTTCTCAATATTTGTATCTCCTCTTAGGAGGAACAGGATGTCTAGTGAGGGCTGGAGTTGGGTATTTGTCTTCTCCATGTTGGTTAGGCTCTGATAATAACCCCAGCTTGTTAGGCTCTAGCTAACTAGTTTCCCCTGTGGGCAGGTCTTATTAAGAAGAATAGAAGCTCTGCTGTATTTCAAAATGGTTTCTTTCCCCCTCCTTTTGCCTGAAGGATGGAGGGAATTTTTCTCTGACATTTCCAATCAGAACCTGGTTGATTGAGCTTCTGGAGGTAAATCTCATAAAAATTCAGTGGTGGGGGAACTATGACTGGGCTCCCCAGAATTTTTGAACTCTCAGAGTTGTCTACTGAGCCTTCATCAATTCATCAATTACAACTTTGGTTACTACAGCTATTCCCCATAATGAGACTGCTCAGGTAAACCATGAGTTTCTGTTTCCATTTACCTCTCTCCAATCTTGAGGAGAGTGGTTTGCCTAGTGTCTTCCTCTCTCTTACATATACAAAAAGAGCTATTGATTTTTCAGTCTGACTAGATTGTTACTTACTGTTAGAATAAGTGCTGAGCCCCTTACATAGGGAATAGGAAACAATAACTTGCTTATTTATTTATTTCAGAGAGAGAGGGTATGAGCAGAGGGAGGTGCAGAGAGACAAGCTGACTCCTCACTGAGCATGGAACACAACACAGGACCTAAGTCCATCATGCTTAACCCACTGAGCCACCCAGGCACTCCATAATTTGTTACTGTTTTTAAGATGAGAGTTTGCACATTTTATCTATCAAAGATAAAAATCAAGTTGAAATAGATTTAACTGTGCAATTTTTTTTGAAAATAAGGGAGAATGGAAAACATGTAGGGTATAAGTGGGAAAATTTCTGTAAGATAAGGGGAAATATAAGTCTTATTATGCAAGGAAAGAAAGATGATGGATGCTGATATAGATTTAGAAGTAGGAATTTTAGATTGTTTTTGTCTAATCATTTTGATTTTCCTGTGAAGAGATAATGTGCTCAGTAAAGAGACAGGTTGAAGTAAAGGGCTGAAAATTTGACAAAATCATCAGGGAAAGGGGAAGTAAACCTGGCCAGAGGAATAGGAGGAATAAGAACGCACTTGAAATTAGTGACCATGAATATATAGTGATGTCGTGTACCCCATTGAGTAATGTTGTCTAGCGGAGTTGCTACATGGAGACAAGCATCATAAAAGCAAATTATTAGGCTCATCCAGAATCAAGATATCACCAGAAGAATATGTTGGGGGAAAATGTGGCTTGAAGCTCTTTGGAGTGTGACAAGAATATTATTGCAGGGATGGGAATCTAATGCACCACAGAAGAGGATCCTCGTTTGGAGGAGAGTAAAAGAGCCCATGAAGATGGTTTTCCAATGATCTAAGAAAGACTGTAGTGGAAGTAGCTGAAAAAGCAAGGAGAATTAGTTGCAGTTGGAGTCTGGGATTCTTGAATTAGTAATTCTGGAGGTAGAACAGATTTATTGATGGTAATTTTTTTAATGTTCAATTAGTCAATATATAGTACATCATTAGTTTTTTTGATGTAGTGTTCAACAATTCATTAGTTGTGTATAACACCCAGTGTTTATCACAACATGTGCCTTCTTAATACCCATCACCTGATTATCCCATCTCCTCACTCTCCTCCTTTCTGTAACCCTCAGTTGGTTTCCCAGAGTCAGAGTCTCTCATGGTTTGTCTCCCTCTCTGATTTCTTCCCATTCAGTTTTCCTTTCCTTCCCCTATGGTCCTCTGTGCTATTCCTTGTGTTGCACGTTTCAGTGAAACCATATTGATGGTAATTTTAAGGCTGATTTGAGACTATTGTGAACAGAAAGCTCTGAGTTTGTAAACATCTAAAATTTTGCAAAAGGAGAGTTTGACCTTTTGCATTATAATAAGGGCAATGATATTTGGATCTTGCCATACCACTAATTGTGAATTAGGCTAAGTTTTCTCCCATGTCACATTTTATGACCACCCTGGTAACTAGGCCTACTGTTGCATCCAAACATACCTCTCAGACTACCAATTCTCTTCTTTATATGCCTTTAAATAGTGCTTGTTGCCACAAGCCTCACCCCATTCTATAGTAAAATATCATTTCATAATATGTGATTTGCAGCTAAGCCCTGTAAGGGAGGGACCATACCTTCTTCATCTATGTGTTGGTGACACAAGTATCTTCTATTTCTAAGATTGACTCTGTGGTTCAAAATTGGAAATTCAAGTGTGATAGTGGGCAGCTGGTATGAGGTCTATTCACTGGGTAGAGTGTTTCAGTGTTTCAAACATGGCCCCCATGATTACTTCTTTGCTTCTTATTATATTGAATAGTTAGCACTAGGGTTTCCCTTTTCAATCGTTGCTGTTCATGAGGACTGATTTTGAGTAGACTGATATAAAGGCATTGTATTTGATTTCTACTGCTGCCATAATAAGTACCACAAACTCAGCAATTTAAAATAACACAAATTTATTATCTAATAACCCTGTAGGTCAGAAGTTTGGTTGGGCATGGCTGGTCTTTTGAGACATAAAGGTATTAGCTCATGTAGGCTCTTACCCAGAGCTTCTGGAAAAGAATCCACTTCCAGGCTTATTCATGTTTTTGGTGGAATTGAGTTCCATGTGGTTATAGGTCTGAAAGTACTGTTTCCTTGCAGGATGTTGGCTGAGAGTCATTCTCAGCATCTGGAGGTCACTCATATTCCTTGTCCTGTGGTCCTCTTCCTTCATCTTCAAAGCCAGCAACTGTAGGTTCAGTCTTTGCATGCTTTGAATCCATAGGACATCTCTCTCTGCCTCATAAGTCTGGCTCCCAGCCAGAGAAAGTTCTCTGCTTTTAACAAGTCATGTGATCAGATTGGGCCCACCCAGATGATACAGAAGAATGTTCCTACTTTAAGGTCCACAACCTTAAGCAATCTGCAAATTTCCTTTGCCATTTACTATATCTTTGCTCTTCTGTATGTAATGGGTCTTTTTGCCCCGGTTGCTTTCTGGTTTTTGTCTTTGGTTTTCAGCAGTTTGAAAATGATGTCTAGCTATTGATGTTGTTGTTGTTTGTATTTGTTCTGTTTGGTACTTTCTGAGCTTCTTGAAATTGTGGATTGGTATCCACCATGGATTTACAAAAATTTCACCATTTCTTTCTTCAAATATTTCTTCCATTCAATTCTTTCTTCTTTCTTCTTCTGAGTTTCAAATGATATGCATGTTGAGCTGATTCATATTATCCTTGGATGCTCCACTTTTTAAAAATATCACTCCTTTTTACTTCTCTATTTTTTTTTAAGATTCTATTTATTTATTTGACAGAGAGAAACACAGCTAGAGAGGGAACACAAGCAGAGGGACTGAGAGAGGGAGAAGCAGGCTTCCCGCCGAGCAGAAAGCCCGATGTGGGGCTCGATCCCGGGTCTCCAGGATCATGACCTGAGCCGAAGGCAGTTGCCCAACCAACTGAGCCACCCAGGTGCCCCTTACTTCTCTATTAACATGCTTTTCATTTCTGACATTTCAGTATGACTTATATTTTCTTCTTTCTTCTGAATTTATCATCTGATCACACATACTGTCCACCTTTTCCATTAGAGCCTTAAATGTGTTATAGTTATACATTTTCTGTCTGCAGTTTCCACCATCTGTGGATACTGAAGTCTGGGTCTGCAGTTTGCTTTGGATCATGTCAGGGTGTTTTTGTTTTTGTTTTTTACCTGTTTCTTTGCATGTCTTACAATTTTTTTTATTTTAAACTTAACATCTTTGTGGAGCAATAGAGACTCAGGAAAATAGGTTTTTAAAATTTCAAGTATAATTTACACACAATGGAGTGCTGGTTTCAGGTGTGCAGCAGAGTGAGTCAACATGTTCACATGTTATGTTCACCGTAAGTATAGTTACCATCTGTTAATATACAACGCTTGAGGAAAATACTTTTTATGCTGGAAAATTAGCATGCATTTTCTTTTGCTAG
Organism: Spilogale gracilis; assembly: GCA_004023965.1. NCBI lineage: Eukaryota > Metazoa > Chordata > Mammalia > Carnivora > Mephitidae > Spilogale > Spilogale gracilis. The sequence goes on along the minus strand of PITA01011691.1, from coordinate 45,971 downwards.
GTTTTTAGGTTAAATAATCATGTAATAAGCTGAGCTAGGCTTGTATTTTTGTGTTGCCATGGTTATTCCAGTCTACCACAGGCCTTATGTTCCTCTAGCTGCTCTTGTAAAATCAGAACTAACATATGAGAGGGCATTTCTTAATGTCTTCCCTTTAAGCCTACACCTCAGGAGAGGTTTCTCCCCCTGCTCTTGATGTTCCCTTAGCATTAAAATGCTTTTATTTGTTACTCAATTCTTGTTAGTCTGTTACTTGAGGCTTGAGAGGGTTCTCTCTGTTCTGATCCAGATTTGGTCTTAGCAAAGCATACTTCCCTTGGTCTTAGGAGGGACATCTCAAGTGGTCCTTCCTCACTTCCAGTGGAAGTCTCTAATGGTCTGGACCTAGAAGGTATTTTTCTCCTTCTTCCAGGGATAAAGCATCTTTCCTGTTCCCTTCTACCAGCTCCAGTGGCTCTTCATCTATGCTCTAGGCATTTATTCTAGGGCATTAAGATTGTTATGTTCCCTATGAGTTTAAGCTTGTCTTCCATAGGAAAGAGAGAAGGATCTGGGTGGTGCTTTATGACTTTCTTACCATGGCTGTTGTTTCTCTGGTCCTTGTTCCACAAAGGAGGCTTTATCAGGACTCTCTTGCTGTTTCTAATCTTTCTTATAAGTAACAATGAGATTCCTGAGAAAGAGCCAGCAAGTGGGTGCACATTCTCTTTGTGTCTGTGACTCCAGGAGTTTTATATTCTCATGATAGTTCACATTTGGCCTTTAGGAATTCCTTAAAATTTTCAATTGGGGCACCTAGGTGGCTTAGTCAATTAAGCATCTGACTCTTAATTTCAGCTCAAGTCATGATCTCAGGGTCATGAGATCAAGCCCTGCCTCTGGCTCTGCACTCAGTGGGAAGTCTGCTTGAAATTCTCTCTCTCCTTCTCCTTCGCCCTCTGTCCCTCCCCCCTCAAGTAAAAAAAATTAAAATTAAAAAAAAATTTTTGATCAAATTCTTACTAGTTTCAGTGACATCCAGTGGCATCTCTCTTTGGTTGTGCTTGTTTTTTCTTATATTTCAAACTTTCCTGAAACTGTAAGGTTTTGATTAGTTTAAGAAAACCTGAAAATTTGAAGATTTTTCAGGGTACTTTTTTTGTTATTATTGGGTAGGAGTGATGTTTCTTCTACAGTGTTCCATCCTAAGTGGAAATCAGAAGTTAAGTATGCTAGGGGCACCTGGGTGTCTCAGTTGGTAAAGTGTCCAACTCTTTTTTTAAAAAATATCTTCTTTATTTGACAGAGAGAGAGATCACAAGTAGGCAGAGAGAGAGGAGGAAGCAGGCTCCCTGCTGGGCAGAGAGCCCAATGCGGGCCTCGATCCCAGGACCCTGAGATCATGATCTGAGCTGAAGGCAGAGGCTTTAACCCTCTGAGCCACCCAGGCGCCCAGTGTCCAACTCTTCATTTCTGCTGAGGTCATGATCTCAGGGTTGTGAGATTGAGCACTGCATCAAGCTCTGTGCATTGTGTGGAGCCTGCTTAATATTCTCTCTCCCTATTCCTCTGCTGCCCTGCTTCCTCACCCTCTCTAAAAAAGAAAAAGAAAAAGAAAATTGCTTTGAGGCACTTGGGGTACCCCACTCAGTGGGGAGTCTGCTTGAGATTCTTTCCCACTGCCCATTCCCCTGCTAGCATTCTATCTCCCGAGAAATAAATAAATTGTTAAAAAAAACCAATCAGTGTGTTAGAGAAAGTTTGTTAATACTTTCATACTATAACCTTATTTTAAAACTGCAGATATGCATCATTAGTTTTCCTATATATACGGTAGAGGATATTCATCATATGAGAGAATTACTCTGGATAAAAACATTGTATTGCTTGTCCTTCTGGTGAAGTTTATCCTCAAATTACATTCTCTCTATTGGAGTGAGACTGCAAAGAAAATGTTTATTGCAACTGTTGCTTTATCTCTTTCTCACTCATATAATCTCTTCTTTGTCTTCTGTTTAATTTCTTAGGCAATTTATTGTTTATAGCACCAATCACATGCTTTCCCATTTGGACTATTTTTTGCAAGATATTCCACAAAAAAATAATATGCAGTTATAGTGAGTTCTAGCACAGTCTCCCTGCACCATGAACTGAGCTGTGAACAGTGGGGCCCACAATCATAGTGAAGGCTGATTTTCCTTTGGCAAGTTAACTTAACAGTTTTGGGGTTTAGTTTCTTCTTATGTCTAATTTTCCTCTTTTCTTACTGGCTGTTCCATAGTCTCCTTGGCTGATTCCTCTTCATCTCACCAATCTCTTAAATCAGGAGTGAGTCCTTGGATAACTTCTTTCTTCTATTTCCTCTCCGTCCATTGGTGATCTGATAGTCAAATGTTTTTAAATACCATATATAAGCTAACAAGTAGAAAATTTTTATCTCCAGCCCTGACCACAGCCTCAACTTCAGACCCATTTATTGAAGTCCCAGCTCAGTAAATCTGCTTGACTTTCTGATAGACACCTAGGTTTTAGCTTGTCCCAAACTAAGCTCCTGAGTGCCTTCTGTCCCAAACTTGCTTTTCCTAAAGTCTTTCTCAACTCCATTAAAGACAATTCTATGTTTTTACTCAAGACTGAAAACTGGAGACATTTGTTATGTCTCTATTTTTCTCTCACACATTTTCTCTCATCCAAATTTAAGCTACTATTGGATCTCCCACTCAGATTGTTGCTATAATGCCCCAACTGATCTCCCTGCTTTCACCTCCTAGAATATTCTCAACAAAACACTCAGTCATCCTTTTAAAAGAGAAATCAATATTTGTCATTCCTCTCCTGAAAAATCTCCAATAGCTTACTGTCTCAGAGTAGGCCCCCAAATTCTTCCTAGAAGGACCTATAGATCTGCTTCACTTTCTCTGGCTTCACCTTTTACTGCTTTCAGTCTTCTCATCTTCCTACAGTCACAATAACCACACATGTCCCTTTTTCTGGGCCTTAACACTTAGAGTTCCTTAAACTAGTAGTGCCCTTTCTCCATATTTCTGAATGCTTACCACATCCCTTTATTCAGGTCTTTATCTCTAAAGGAAAAACTCCTCTGTCCTTTAAGACTATACCCCTTCCCCACCTTAAAACTTCCTAAGTGCTTCCCTGCTTTACTATCTTCCACTGCATTTATCACCATCTGTATTAGTCAGCATAGGCTAGAGGATGCCTCAAAAACAAACATCTCTCAAATCTCAAGGAATTTAAAATGACAGAACATACCTGTTGGTCAAGTACATATCTACTGCTTATGACCAGGGGCCTCTGTTCTTTGTAGTCTTTGGATCCAGGTGCCTTCTGGTTATTTGCTTCCGTATAGTAGGGAAGAACAGATTTAGAGGTTATGACACCAACAGTCTAATATGTTGGTCTGAAAGTGGCCTATGTCTCTGTTGCCCACAACCTCATAGTGAGAATTAATTAAATGATTATAACTAATTTCAATGAGATAGAAATATACACTCCTTTCATGTGCCCATAATAGGAAGGGAATAAGATCACCAAGAAACAGAAGTAGTATTTGCCCCATCATCTGACATACCATATATCTTGTTTATGATTTGTTTATCCCTTCTCACTAGAATGTAAGCTCAATGAAAACATAGCTTTTTGTTTGTTTTGTTCATGGCCATATTCTCAGCTCATAGAAGAGAGCTTGGCATATTCTAGATGCTTAATATATTTGTTAAACAAATGAGTGAATAAATGAGTATATATTTAAAAGTCTACCATATAGATATGTCAATATATACAAAATATCCCATGTGTGAAGTATTGTCAGTATTACTTATAATTGTTGTATGATTCTAATTAGAAGACTTTTGTGAAAAGGAAAGTATTGAAAAATTATGAAAATAATAGAGGATCCAAGCAGAAAACAGTCTAACTTAAAATTTTATGAAGGAAGAAATAGATCTAGCATCTGACCAAATATGGCTCCTGGTAAGTTGGTAAATGTAATGGACATCTAATATTATTTATCGGAAGGGTGGGGGTGAGGTCACACAGTGAACATGATACGAAAGGGGAACTGGATAGCACAGTCATTCATGATAGAAAGTTTATCTTCATTTTTTAGAAAGTCCACTCATCATCTTCGAGGAAGGAGAGTCTCTGGGGCCAGTCGTATGCCCCACCCTGCTCAGATGATGCCGTTGTGACACTTGTCTGACATGCAATGAGTATGCTGGCTGCTTGGCTTTGTTTCGGGCCTGGATCCTTGTTTCTTTCTTGGGCTGAAACTGTTTCTTGCCTGGGCAGACAGCAAGCTCTTTGAGCTAGAACTATGCAGCAGGGATTCTCCACATCAAAACTGCCACTGCTCTCTGCCTGATGACACATGTTTATCGCTCTATGTGCTTATGGAGAACCTTTACTGAATTTATAAGGGAGACATACCCTGCTTTCCCTGCCCAGTCACTTGCTAGGCAAATGATAGAAACAGAAACAATTCTGTAAAAAATAAAACCAAGGTTTTTAAGAAATGGAAGGAATGGCAAACACATTTTACCTTTGCCCTGGGCTTTGTGGAAATGCGCCATTTCTGATAACACTGTGAGCTGCTGGTAGGCATTTCCATGTGTGCTGTTGGGTCTTGTGCATTTTTATGTCAATTTATCTGGCACTTTAATTGGGGCCCAGAAATATGGAAGAAGAGAGTTACTGTGCCTTGAGCAGGCTCCTTGCTCAGTGGAGAGTCTTCTTCTCCTGCTCCTTCTGCCATTTCTCCTGCTTGTGCTCTCTGGTTCGCTCTCTCTTTCTGTCAAATAAATAAATAAAATCTTAAAAAAAAAAAAAGATTCTCTAGTGCAGATTATTTACTAAGACTACATGTAATTTAAAGGCCTGTGGAACCATGGTTTTTGTGTTATCTCTTACCTCCTTGAAGAGAGCCCCTAAAGCTTCTATTGTAAAGTACCTATAATTCCTTACCATAGCCAATTTATGGCTACTTCATCTATTTTGTTGCATAATTCATATTTAAATTATAACAGTGAAGGACAGAGGAAAGGAAAAAGAAACGAAAAGAGGTTCCCAAGGAATATTCATTCTAAAAACAAATGTAATGGAGGGAATTTAGAAAGAACATATAAATGAAAATAATCCTTAAATTGATTCGAAGTGATTCCGTGACTAACAACTAGCTAGTGAAATTCTATCCAAAGGGTAATTCCAACATTTCATGATTCCCAGCTCTCTTCAGCCTTTTTATAATTTTGCCAAAAAATCAGAGTTGTTGACTTTTTGGCCTGAAGTTAATGCTTCCTGTTTGTATTGCTGATTCCAAGGTTTGGTTAAAGATGTCACAATAGAAAATAACAACAAGTCTTTGAAATGACCACTGCATTTTTTTTCTAAATGGGAAATATCGCCTGTGTATCTCAATCCTGTGTTTGAGAGGAAACTATTCTGATGAAAACCAGAAATGCAGTGCCTTGGATCACTGTATCTGGGCCTTTATTAGAAGAATTACTGTTTAGCAGGGGGAAAGATTTTCTGCTCACCCTAAGAGCTAATCCACCACAGTCTGGCTCCGCTGTATCTGTCTAGTGTCAAATGTGAGTGAACAAGAGAATTGACACAGTTGCTTTTAAGTCCCTTCCAGCTCCCAGCTTCTAAGTAACTATGAACATCATCCTTCTCTTTCAACCAAATTGGCCTATTTGTTTTTTGTAACTTTAGGCAGGGTTTGGAGTTTAAAGTGGGTTTCTGTTTTTGTCGTTTTCCAAACTGAAATACTCTCTTAAATTCTACTTTTCATTTGACTCTTATTTTTGAGGCTCGGTTGAAGTCCCACCTTCTTCATGGACCTTTCCCTGAAGAGTAATCTCTACTATCTGTAAATTCAGTTTGTGGCAAATGTTGCTTTGTATAACAATAGTCTCTCCAACTGTCTGGTAATCTCCTCAAGGGCAAAAAAAAAAAAAAAAAGATATTACTTTCTCTAAGATGTGTTCCTAAAAGTGTCTTCCTTCATGCCTCAGAAAACTCTTTTCTTCCTTTGCAAATGTAACACTCTGGGCATAGTTTTTATCGTGCTTTAGAGTTCACAATTAGAGCTCAGTATCCCTCATTACTGAAAATCCCTCATTTCTGAAGTGCAAGGTGGGATCTTTGCATGCATACTATTCAGCTTGTGCCTGGGATGTTATTTTGTGAAAGTCTATCTTCTTTCCCATTTATGATAGCCTTATTTAACCTTTAGGCTGTGAGCATTCAGGAGTCATCTACTCTTTTAGTGCTAGTGGTAGAAGGGGCAAAGTGTTAGCACAACAAAGCAGGATTGTATGATTACTCACCTGGAAATATTAGGAAGGATAGATTGGAGAGGTGGTGAGTTTGGTGATCACAAAAAATGGGCAAGATTGGATGATGTTTTCAGGCTAAATCTGAATATTCTTATGAGGTCCTCCTACATGAGGTTTGGGAGAACTATATTTGAAGAGTGAGAAAAAGGTGATGCAGGTGCCTGAGACCATGGCACAGAAGGGGAGCAGGGTAAGCAGAGAAGTTTTGGAAGATTGTGATGGTTGGGTTTTGTTGTCATTAATGACCGCATCAGTAGTTGAGCAAGTCTGGAAGACTAAAACTGAGCAAGTATTCAGAAACAGAGTAGCAGATTTCAGAGTAAGCTAAGTTACATAGTAGTTAGCGGCTGTTTTTATTCAAGACTTGGGTGTAAAGGAGCTGTCTGAAGGTGCAAAAGATTCAATCTTAATGAATTGCTAACTTATGAGGGTTAGAAGTGGAAGAAAAGTAAGCAAGAGAGATGGAGAAGTAATAGAAAAATCAGATCGAGGATACTGTTGTGTCACAGAGTGAAACCAAGGTGGGTGAGTATGGGTGACTGGGTGTGCACACGGCTGGGTGCAAATATGAAAACACATGCATTGAGATGGTCAAAGGTGTGAAATGTTACATAGAAATTATGGAGAATGAAAACTTAAATGTCTGAAACATGGAATGCTCCAATCTGTACAAGACTTGTCTCAAGACATTTCTAGAATCATCGAAACCCTTGAAATTGTTCTAATGCTACTGTGGGAAATAACAGATTTTAGCTATTCTTCCATGAACAGTGGTTATCAAGGTAAGAGTTAGTCCACCATTGCTCGTTAGAGAGAACTGAGATGCATCTCTTCATCCTCAGTGGGTGGAATTTAGCATGCTTGGTTTAGCCTTATGACCCCTGGCTATGCCCAGCTTCATGAAACTGGGCATCAGGTGACCCTGAATGACTGGTATGAGATGCCTGGAATGGGATGGACACCACAGAAATTAAGTGAGTATATTTTTTTGATGTCGGAACCCTTAAAAATAACTCCCCGCTCAGAAGAAAGATTTCTATGTAGAAATGATCTGAAATGACATCAGATATTTATGATCTTCTATGAATTTTAAATGGAGGGTGGATAGAAAGACTGTTTTAAACAAGAGATTTTGGTAGCACAGGCCCTGTCAACATCTTGGGGAAGAGATTATCACAGACATCAGCATACAAACACACCTCTTTTATTTTTATTAGTCTGACATTCTCTTCCTTCTGTTTCCTGGACAAATCCTTCTTGACATTCAAGACCCAACTCAGATGTCACTTTTTCTATGATGCCATTCCTGCCCATCCCTTTCTAATCAGTCAGCATTCCTCTGAATTACCTCAGCTTGAGGCTTATTCCCCTATGTAGAATTTATTGAGTGTATTGAGTAATAACTCTTACAAATTCATATCCTCCACTATAATACATTTTCTTTGAGGAGACTCATTTGTGTACCAGCGATGATTCCTATGAAGCACAATATTTGTATGTGTTTTTTCATTCAAAAAATATTTATTAAATATAATCTCTGTACCAGTGACCATGTCCTTGTATAGTTTAGAACCACATGTAAGTTATGTCTGTGTTTAGAGAATGAATATTTGGTTGGAATGCAGAGAACTTTAAAAAATTCAAAGTACAGCCAAATTGAAAGGAAAACAAATCGGGTCACATCAGTAACAACTATCACTGAGTTGTACAGTTGTATTGCTTTTCATAAAGTATTTCCCTTAATCTTACCAGCAACTCTGAAACAGTAGCTATGTAGGATTAATCCTATTTTATAGGAAAGAATGTGGCATTCAGCCATGAAGCTAACTATCTCAATAACTAGCACAGTTGTGGGTTTAACTTGGGACTTGGATGAAGATTTTCTGGTTCCAAACCCTCTATCTTCCCACTAACAGTCCTCTCTCCCTAAAATACCACTCTTTATAGGAGCAGGTGGAGAATCTCAGGGACACAGAAATACCATCACCACCACAGCCTGAAAATGTTAGCAATAATCTCCTGAACAATACAAGTTTATCTAATTGTCAATGGATTAAATATGACAGATTTCAATGTGATTAAAAACAACTAGGCTCAAACTAATTATGCAAACTTTATAAGATCAAGCCCTCGTCTCTAAAATGAATACCATATTTTGCCAAAATAAAGTCAATTGTGAAATTATTGAAATGATAAACTCTACTAACTCAAAGAACTGAAATGGTGTGTTTATCTATTATCAAAGGAAGGTTCCTGTGAATAATTAAAAGATAGCGTCATCACTAAAAATGACTATACAGAAGTTTATTTATGTTAAGGAAAGTGCAGGTTGTAAAACATCACTTAAAATATAATCTTATCTTTGTAAGCTGTTATATTTATAATACCCAGGGAAAAAATATCAGGAAGGAGATAGTAAAAATCTTTACCAAATTCATCACTGTGTATTATATAATAGTTTTTAAAACAAATTTTATCTCTTTTCAAATATTTAATTTTGCTAACTAGAAAAATGTATATTATTTGTATAATTTTTAAGTTAAAAGCGCATGCAGGGCTTATTATCAGGGTAGGTGGGAAGGTGGTGAAAATATGCCAGGCAGCAGAATAGGAAATGTGCTACCAGCCTGGGATGGAGTGCAATAAAGGAATAATTAGGGAAACAGAGAATTGCAGTAAGGTGTAAGCAGCATATTTTCAGGCTGTTCCTGCCAGGGTCAATTAGAGCCAGTTGCTTTGTTTTCATTTAGCTTTTGACTAAAGAATGGAATTAATAACAATTGCTTTTTTGTTGTTTGTTTGCTTTAAGAGAAGTAAGGTTTTATTTCCTTCTTGCAAAGTCTGGCTGAGTTGGTCACAATGACAACTGATTTTAACAACATATCTGATATTTGCAGGACAGATCTGTATTAATTGCACTCCATTTAAACTGCAATCTACATGTAAAATATCTTTGATTTCTTTTATTAAATATAGCATATTTTTTCCTACTCCAAACAAATTTTGCTCTGAGCATTTTACTTGAGTTGCTTGAGGCTAAGGGCACGTGAGATGAGATTTCTACCTTGTGGATGCATTCTAGAAGTGTCTAAGATTTAAATTTCATATTATTCATTTTTCACAGTCATATGTGTGTGTTGTTTAGTGGAGGAAAATACTTTAGTTTTGCTTTTAAATACAGGGCCTACAGGGACCCCATGTGTCCTTTCAGCTGTCACTGTGCGTCCCTTGCCCCATTACACCGCAACTGCACTGACCTTCTTTAGTGTCTCTAAATGCGCCAGTTACTGTTGCTGCCCTCTGTCCTCACCCCAGCTGTAGGCAGACACTGACACACTAACTCCTAGTCCCTCTTTATATATGTCACTTCCTCGGGGCACAGGAGTTGAGGGTCTCTGGAAGGGCTAGGCACCTCTGTAGTAGCAACTCTGGATTTTTATTCTAGTATAACTTGTCTATTTCCTGGTACCAATAAGCTGCCTTTTCAGGAATTTTTTTCTTTTTTATCAGCTTCAGAGCCACTGTTACCTCATAGTCTACTATCTTAACTTCAACTTACTTTGGTCCTTGATTCTGTCTCCTGGCCTCTTTCCCCTTATGGACATTGGGGAGGGTATATGCTATGGTGAAGGCTGTGAATTGTGTAAAACTGATGATCACAGACCTGTACCCCTGAAACAAATAATACATTATATGTTAATAAAATAAAAAATAGATAAAACCAAATGGATTCTTCCCATGCTAGGAAATGGTATAACCAGTGGGAATTGACTTACTCCCATTTTCAGGATCTACAGGATAATCTCCTGTGCATAGTACTTGGAATACTCAAAGGACGACCTCTTTTCTTCATCTCCCAGTTTAGAATTTGGAATGGAATGGGAGCAATTCATCACAGCTTTGAAGTTGTAAATGCAAGAAAAAGGAAAAAAAATGTCATATAAAAAAGAGTTATGAGGAAGCCTTTCTTTTTATTTCTACAATTTTAAATCGAGATTTTTACCCCAAATAGTTCATTCAGTTAGATTTTGTTAACATCTGATAAATATTATAAAATTCTATTTTAAGTGCCTAGACTTAAACTTGAGTCCCATCCACCATGCAGGCTGGGATATTTTAACAACATCAGACTGGAAGGCAGTGACTTCAAGCCAAGTTGGCTTGCTTTTTCTCACCTAGAAAACGCTACATGAATCGCAAACTACCAGAAAAGTTAACAGTAAGGCATATTTTATTAGTACTGAAAAACATTTTAGAAATTCAAAATGTTTTAATTCTGCTTGAATTTTAATTCAGTAGAAAAGAAACCATGACAAATATTATCAAAATAATAATATGTCCCCAGTTACTATAGTTTGTCAGTTTCTTCTATGTAGATAAATAGCTAAGTCATTTGCTTCACAAGGCCAGAGTTGATATCTAATTTCACTTTAATTTTAAGTATAAATAGGCATAAAGCCAGTGTCTTCAGAACTGTCTAATTCTCTGCTTGACAATTATTTGCATAACTGGTATTGGCTAAGAAATTCTTAAAATAGAAATGACTAGAGACAGAAGATAACTTGGTAGTTTATCCTGTATCATAGTCATTACTATGAATGTCAGTAACCACCTTACTGTTTTGCAAAAAAGATCGTTTCTTACATTTGGGATAAATTAAAGTCGCTGTATTTTAAATAATTATCTTAATAAGGTAGGTGGTCTTGTTTTAATAATGACTAAAGGTAGAAGTCTCATAGTTTATTGATTTTATTATTAAAATATTATATAACATATTTAGTGACTGTGAAAAACACTATAGCTCATTTTCTGGATGTTCACAAGTTGGTGGTGTCCTCAAGCAAGAGTAACATTTATAATCTTGGAAGTCAATATAAAAATGGAAAAATTTGCCAGTTTATTAAAAATTTAAATATAAAGTTACAATACTACCCAGCTGTTTTATACGTAGGTATTTATACAAGAAAAATGAAAACATATGTCCACATAAATACTTGTAGCATTATTCATAATAGCAGCATTATTCATAATAACCCCAAACTGGAAGTAATCCAACTATTCATCAGCTGAGGAAATGGATGAACAGAATGTGATCCACAAAATGAAATGCTATCAAGCAATCAAAAAGAATGAACTAATGATACACCATGGATGAGTGAATCTCATAAACACTATACCACGTGAAAGAAACTGGACACAAAGACTATATTTTGTATAAACCCATTTATATTAAATTAGCAGAAAAGCAGAAAGCAGGCCAGGAGTTGCTTGGAGCTAAGAGTAGGAGCTAAGTGTATGCCTATTGACTACAGATGGACAAAGGAACATTTTAGAGTGATGGAAATGTTCTCAGATTGGTTTGTGATAGACTTAATAAATTGTCAAATTTGCCAAAAATTACTGGATTTTTAAAAATTACTTACAATACATGAATTTTATGGTATGACAAAAGCTGTTAAAAATATTTGTGATAGTCACACATACTCTTTCCATATGTCTGTGAAAATACTGCTTTTCTTTTTCATCTTTAAGGTAAATTTTGGGAGTCATGTAAAAAATAAATATTAACTGGAAATTATTAGCATAATGTTTCTATAAACAAATTCATTTTCTTATTTATTTTCCTGCATTTTAATACGATGACAGTATTTTGTTTGGATGAAGTATTAGTGATATCCTTGAATATGAGATTGAAAATAGATTTGGAATTCTCTAATTCATTCTACAGAGGAGAAAAGTGAGAGGACAGGTAACCCAGGTCAAACACAGTGAAGGGCAAAGTTGATGTCAGAACCCCTCTATTTCTTTGATGACACATTATAACGGGATGACTTAGAATGGGGTCATTAGCAAGTGGCTCTTTCCAGAGCCTTGTAAGTTTCATGATCTACTCTGCCTTGTTCATGAGGCTACCTGATCAAACTGTCATGATAGTTTCTCTTCTAGTATATGGAAGGCTTTTGTGCTATGAAATCTCAACATAAGCAGCTGTATAGCATCAGCATTGGATATTTATTAACCGAACAAATTAAATTCGTGAAGATTTCAAACGTCTAAACAACGATGGCAAATGAAACCATTTGTTCTAGCTACATCTCTTGTTTTTATTTGTGAGACTGAAAAAATGAATAAGTAAAAACCATATTTATTTAAGAAAGTTTTGTTAGTGCTTAGACAGTTTTTTACAAGATGGCAAACTTTTCATTTTTATCAAGAGTATTTCTGATTCACTCCTGGGGATGATGTTTTCACAGTGGCAATATGTAATCTCATATGTGGAGGATTTCCTACGGTGCTGGTGGGACTTGTGCGTTTTCTGCTTTGTCCTATGAAGTAGTACTTCGATTAAACTTGATTTCTACTTAGTGGAATTTAATGTATGTTCGTATTGAAGTTACTGAGAGTAGGAAAAAGAAAAAAGAAGTATTGGTCCTTTTGAAAAATTGACCAGTAGAGTTATAATAATCCAAATGACTGTTTATCTGTTGTTGTTGTTGTTGTTTTTTGTTTGTTTTTTTTTTGTTTGTTTGTTTGTTTTGGGTACTAGGTCATTTTGAGATTGTTAAGACAAGCAGTTTTTTAAATGGCACATGTTTAAACTTAACCACTTTTGTGTCAGTGAAAATCACTCTTAGACACAAAAAAGTCAATATTACACTTTGTTGTCAAAAACAAAGGTGGGGTACCTGGGTGGCTCAGTCATTGAGCATCTGCCTTCGGCTCAGGTCATGATCCCAGGGTCCTGGGGTGGAGCCCTGCATCCTGCTCCCTGCTCAGTGGGAAGCCTGTTTGTCCTTCTCCCTTTATATAAATATATAAAATTTATATATGTATAAATTCCCCTGCTTGTGTTCTGTCTCTCACTGTGTCTCTCTCTCTGTTAAAAAATAAATAAAATCTTTTTAAAAAATGCCAGGCACTCCATTATCTGGGAGTGAGAAGGAAAGATATCCAAGATATTGAGTATCAGTGACTAGTATTCAGCATTCTGGCGAAGATGAAATCATTATATAGTTTTGTCTGCATTTACAGTTAATCATTTACTTACGTCTTAAAAATTAAGCATCTATTGTAAATAACAGAGTGTATAATTTTGTCTTTCTGGAAAATAGCATAAGGTAAATAAGTATCTTGAAAGAAAATATATATATATAATTTCCCCTTGTTCTCAGTAAAAACTTTATTTACAATATAATAAAAATTTTAAATAACAGTAAATCAAGAGAGGTTGATACTCTGAAGACATATGAATATGTAAAAATGTTGATTTTAATGATTATCTAAATAGTACTCAGTAAAAATAACAGCAAAACTACTCCTGATGTGTGCAAGAAAACTTACAAATCTCCAAAACATTATGGTGAGTGCAAGAAGTCTTACATAAGAGTGCATATCATATGATTCCATTTCACTGAAGTCCAGAACAGGTAAAATTAATCTATGGTTTAGTAAAAATCAGAACAAAAGTTGTTTTTCTCTGGGGTGGAAGGATGGCATGGAAATGAACTGAAAAGAGGCATGAGGAGATGTTCTAGGTGAAGGTAATATTCTAAATCTTGTCTAGGTTTGGGTTCCATAGATACATGGCATTTGGAAAAATCTGCCATGTAGAGCTAAGATTTATGTATTTTCTTATATATAAATTTTATCTCAGAAAAATACACTGAATTCTAGTTAATGATATGCCTACTGAAGTGTTGAGGAGTGAAGAATTCCGAAATATAGTTTATTTTGAAATCCATTTAAAATTAAGATGGATTGGTGGATGGATAGAGAAGTAGATAAATATGATGAAAGAAATATAGTAAGATTTACATCACTGTCTCTGGATGGTGGCTCTATGGATGTGTATTGCACAATTCTTGCAAAATTTCTCTGTTTGAATTTTTTTAAAATATTTTATTTATTTATTTGACAGAGAGAGGGAACACAAGCAGGGGGAGTGATAGAGGAAGGAGGCTTCCCGTCAAGCAGGGAGCCCCATGTGGGGCTTGATCCCGGGTCTCTGGGATCATGACCTGCGCCCAAGGCAGTCGCTTAACCAACTGAGCCACCCAGGCGCCCCTGAATTTTTTTTATAATATTAGCTCACCATACTTCTAAGTCTTTAAATAGACTGGTTAAAGGCCTATAAAGATCTATAACTGATGTTAGAAACCATAGAAATTTTCCAAATATTATCATACATTTTACTTTACAAGTCTCCAGAATTTACAATTCTAGAGAACTCTTAATTCACAGTTGTTCAAAGATCAATATATATATAAAATTCTCATGATAGGAAATTTAATACTTGGCAGCCGAGGTCTTTTTTTTCTCTGATACTGTGTATCTGTAAATCTCTTTCAAAAGAAATTGGGCCCATGAATTTTATTTTTGATGTACTGAATTTTCAAAGAGTAATCGTTCTCAAACCTGAGTATGCATTGGAATTACCCAATTTGCTAAAATACATATTGCTGCCTCCATCTCAAAGTTTCTGATTCAAGAGGACTGGAGTGTGCTCTGAGAATTTGTACTTCTAGCAAGTTCCCAGGTGATGCTGATTCTCTAATGAGGGGCTGGTGGTTGGAGGGTGATTCTTTGAAGAAGCCTGGCCTGGAGCCTATCCTGCTTCAGGAGCAGCAATTGTCATCACTTCTTACTTTACATAGCAAGAGAATGTAAGCAGATTAACTCCAGGGTTTTCATGAAAAATCAGAAAAGGAACAAAAAGAAGAGAAATGAGTTTTGTTAAGTCTCTTAGCCTGTTTGATCTCTTCTTTTTATTTTATATATATTAAAAATAATAAACATATACCAATTATCTAAAGTAGTAGGGAAAGGTTTACAAAGTAGATTTTGAGATCTACTTCCCTACTTGCATTTGGCATATTTTCATAGAATAAAAGCAAATTTTGTGGCTAGCTTAACAAAGTTAAGGCGACACTTTCTTTGCACATCCTTCATCCCTCTTACATCAGATTTTGAGTTCTTTTGTTGTAGCCACATGGTCCTAATTGTAGGAATGATGCTGCACTGAAATCATTGACTTATCCATCTGCCTAATTTACTAGACTGCTTAATTTTGTGATGTGATGGATCATATTTGAATTTGTATCGCTAATGCTTAATATGTAGGAGGAAGGAATAAAGTGAAAAGCAGATAAATGGATATACACATTTCCCAAGGAAAGTGCAGAATTTATTTAGATTTTGTTGAAGTTAACCATGTCACTGCCTCCCTTCCCTTATAGCGAATATGTGGTTATTGGTTGCATGTGGTTGCAGCCCCCCAACATGCTCCAGACTTTAAAGAGTAATTTTAGGGGAACCAGATTTAGGGGAACACTGTGTATGCAAGTGACAACAGGGTATGTCTCAGGATGATACTTTTCCCTAAGGATGAAAGGCTGTCAATTTAGAAGGTAGTCTATGAAAAATAATTTTCCTGCTTGGCTTTTGGTTGGGTTACAAGGTAGGTAATGAAAGTATTGCTCCTTTGGTAAACCTATTAGTCCTGCCAAGTGGTGCTGAAATGTCAACATTGGCAGGTTCAGTCTGTCTCATTCAGTCATCCAAAGTCACCAGACAGTGAAGTATAGGCCTAAGGAATCGGGGCACTGGGAATTCTGACCAAGGTGGAAACCATGGTTGTTTCAGCTGAAATGGAACTCACTTATACAAGCAGCTGGGAAAATAGAAATAAAGTGCTCCAGTAGGAAGAAAACGTTTTCCCTCTCAGATTTCTAGCAAAATGTCATTTCTTTCTAAATTCAATAGTAAACATTCCCCAGGTACTTGGTGACCATAATATGCTAATAAAAAGTTAACTAGTTGACAACTAGGAGTTATGGCTCAATGGTCATTGTTTGGGTGTGGCTTTATAAAGGGAGCTCTTCAGGTGAACTGGGACGTTTCATTTCCTGAATTCTGAAAGCACGTGTTATATGCAGGAACGTGTCTTCTGGTGGCAAACTCCCCACAAAGCCCTGGAGAGAGAACAAGCTGTTCTGCTTGCGCTAGAGCAGAGATCACGAAATGCTGTTGAGCTTCCTGCTCACATGGATCGTGTACGTGTCAAGTTCAGAGTTTCTTTAAGGACCCCCATTCCCACACTCTGGCAGCTGTTCATGTGGCTTATGGGACTTTTACCCAACCTTTTCTGTGCTTTTTAAAAAATGACATTTTTTTTCTGTAGATTTATAAAAGTCTCACTTTATATATACTTAAACTATTTTCATTGGGATCTTCCCCTTATGTTTTTAGATTTGAGTTAATAAAACACAAGTAGGAATGCTTTTATTTCATCTCTAAAGCTGAGTGCTATTGATTCACCATTTCGTGAATGCCCCAAATCTCTCTCTTTTTTTAAAGATTTTCTTTATTTGACAGAGAGAAACACGGCTAGAGAGGGAACACAAGCAGGGAGTGAGAGAGGGAGAAGCAGGCTTCCCGCCGAGCATGGAGCCCGATGTGGGGCTCGATCCCGGGTCTCCGGGATCATGACCTGAGCCGAAGGCAGTCGCCCAACCAACTGAGCCACCCAGGCGCCCCCCCCCCAAATCTCTTTTAATCTGTTGTTCTAATTTATATTTCTTATTCATCACCTGAATTGTGTATATTGAGTGAAGCAATTTTGCTCGTACAAAGAAAGTACAATGTCCTGCCACTCATACCCCCTTATGACCAGTGTCAGCAGAATCAGAGGCAGTTGAAGACATGAATCAAAGGCCCGAAGTAAGCAGGTTAGGCAGGAGCAGCCTGAGGCCCATGGGAAGAGCTTGGAGAATTTCAGATATTAGTCACCCTTAGTTTTGTAAGTAGCAACTATTTATACGTGGCCTTTGTGAGTGCGGTTAATGTATACGGCCATAAATAAAAGACAGTTTGAATGATAACATTTAGAGTTTTGCAACGCACAACTCAAACAGCTGTCAGTGGCACCCCTGTTTCTGGAAGACGTATTGTAGAGCTGCTACGTGTTCACCGTTCAGTAGCTCTTTGCGAGCTCTCATTGATCCCCCGTTGACACTTGGTAAAACTTCATTCCCTAAGAATTGGGAAGAGAGTGACAGATAATCTGTGGATTTTCAGAAGGAATTTCATTCTGGAGGTAGAGAGCCAGGATACCACGGATGATAGATGGAATACAAAAAATGGAAATTTTAAAAGGATTGTCGTAGGAATTACTTTGTGAGTACTTTTAATTATAATTCTGCAAATACGCCACCACGACAAAGCAGTTTAATGCCTCTGCCTCTCTTGTCTGGCATGCCGTCATGTCACGGCAGAATGGGCCATGCCTTTCTCTAGCCTCATAACCAGTTTGCACAGACTTTCTTCTGATGGAATGTTGTACAAGCATCTTGCTGCTACAGCACTAGTAGAAGCAGTTTTTAGAATGTCCAATTGTACTTAATGGATGGAAACATTTAATCTTGATTCTCCTTAAAATATTTAAAACTGTCATGCTTTTTCTGCTATGGAAAGTTTCTATTCATATCACTGGCTTTCAGTTTGTTGCTGCTTTTGGTAAGAAAAGCCATGCTATAGACTACAGACAACACATTTCCATGTAAGGATTAAAAAAGGACTGAGGATTCTTGTATAATAGACTTTGGCCACTCCCTTCATACTGTAGCTGCCACAGGAAAATTAATGACACTCCATATGGTTATTTTTCCCCTTCTAACAATTTGCTTGGATCATGGTACCAGGACAGGGAGTCCTTTGAGTACCACACCTGTTAATATGATCTCTTTTTGGCTGTCTAAGAATTAAAGCATTTATTAAATCACTGTCAAGTCCTATGTTAAAATTATGGTTTATATAACTTAACATTAAAGTTCAATTAAATACAATTTATGCCATCAAATATGGTTTTTGTAAGCTTTTGAATGTGTTGTCAGACAGTAACTGCCCTGCTTAATGTAAACTGAAGACATGAACATAAATATGTTGGACTGTTTTCTACCTGCAATCCATTGTGCAAGAATATGTCATATATTTGAAACTTTGACTTGTCAGTTCTGGGAAGATAGTAATGGGTAAAAAGGACTTGCTGATTTTATATGTACCATTTGTTGAATGTGAATAATAACATTAGGCACTATTAAAACTACTTTCACCAGGTGCCATAATGGCGAGGGGACTGAATGATCATCTATCTCTGAGAAAGGCATGGCACTCCACGGTGAGAAAGGTCCTGCCCATGCTACAGTGGCATGATCTCATGGCAGACAAAAGATTCAACCATGTTGAATTACATCAGTTAATTTGTTTTGTTTTGTTACTGATTCCTAGCCGATTAGTTGGGTAAGCCATAATGGTTCCTAGCCCATTGGATGGGTAAGCCATAATGGTTCCTAGCCCATTGGATGGGTTTATCCCTTTAACGACTGATGGACATTTGGGCTATTTCCAGTTTGGTGATGCTTTGAATATCTGCATACAAGGCTTACCGTAGAATTATTTTTCACATTTTCTCAAAAAATACATAGGAGTGAAACTGATAGGTTATTTGGTAGCTGTCCAACTGTTTTCACAAGGGGTCATACCACTGAACATTCACAATAAAAATGTATAAGGGCTCCAATTATTTCAAAGACTGCCTAACACTTTTTATTGGCAGTCTTTTAATTTTATCCATTCTTGGCTGTGCGGTATCTTACTGTGATTTTTAACTTGCATTTCCCTGAGACTAATGATGTTGACCTGCAGTTGGTAAACTATGAGCTGTGGACAAATCCAGTCAACTGCCAGTTTTTACAAGTACAGCTGACCCTTGAGCAATAGGGGTTTGAACTGCACTCAGGCTGCTTACACACAGGTTTTTTGTTTGTTGTTTATAAATACAGTACTATAAATGTATTTTCTCTTTCTTATGATTTCATATTTTCTCTAGCTGACTTTTTTGCAAGAATACAAATATGGAATACATATCAAAGACAAAATACATGTTAATTGACTATGTTATCAGTGCTTTTAGGCAGTAGTAGGCTATTAGTAGTTAAATTTGGAGGAGTCAAAAGTTATAAGCAGATTTTTGTCTGTGTGGTGCATCAATGTCCTTAATCTCCACATTGTTCAAGGGTCACCTATACAGTTTTATTGAAACATGAACATGTGATTTTGAACACTACAGGCATGTATTTACTTTTAATAATTAAAAAAAAAGATTAATTCTAATTTGATTTTGAAAGACTTTTGTTTTTTCTTTTAGCATTTCACAACACCCTCTTGAACGATTTAGAAATATCCTAGGATATCTTGCAAAAAGATTAGAAACAACTGTCTTAGATCCAAGGTTCTACTTTATCAATTTGAAATCTTTCTTCAGCTCTAATGGTAGTGTTTTCCTAAAATATTCACATTCTTTATTTTGTCTCCCTCTTGATTGACCTAGGCTTTATTTCTCAGAAGATACAATAAAATGTTTTTCTAGTATTCTTATTACTCTGTACTCCTGGGCTTTTTTGGGCAGCGTATGTACCATTTTACTTAAAGATATTTTCCCAGTTAAGCTCTATCATGTTATATTATTTTTCTATTAACTCTACGTTATGTCATTCTCTGGAGGTTTTTATACTAATATTGAAAGATAACTGCCCTCACATGACTAGTGTTCCAAACCATTAAGCTAGAATTACTCAGAATGAAGAATAATTTATCCAAAATTAAAAATTATTATAGGATTCATGGAGATATACCCTAAGATATCAGGGGAAATTGTCCAGGGTTTAAAATTGAATACTAGTCCAAACATTCATTTGAAGGAATGCTTGACAAACTTAATCAGATCAAAAGGACAAAAATTGCTTACACTTTTTGCTGAGCACTGAAAAGACCAATGGTATAATCACTGAGTGGGTGAAGGGGTGTAGAGAAGACAAAGAGAAGATAGAGGGGATCCATACTGGGTGACAATGTAAGCATTGGTGAAAGTGCACTGCAGAATGTGAGATCACACTGGCCAAAAAGAAATAAGATATGTTGAGAAGTAATAATGGAAGAAGTAATGTGTGCCAGGATAATGAAGGGACTTGAATTGCTAGCTTCAAATAAGCAACTGGGATGACAGTCTCAAAATATTAAGTTTGTGATGATGCTTTGGGGTAAGATTTGTTTGTGTGCCTCTCTCATTTTCAGGACTATTATTTATTTTTTAATAAAGATTTTATTTATTTATTTGACAGAGAGAAACACAGGTAGAGAGGGAACACAAGCAGGGGGAGTGAGAGAGGGAGAAGCAGGCTTCCCACTGAGTGGGGAGTCCCATGTGGGGCTTGATCCCGGGACTCTGGGTTCATGACCTGAGCCAAAAGTAGTCGCTTAACCAACTGAGCCACCCAGGCACCCCTTTTTCAGACTTTTAAAAGTTTAGCTCCAGAGAGTAGTATGAGTTAGAATTTTGGAGAAAGTAGGTCAGCTAAATGTCAATTCATTCAAAAAGTTACAAGATGTTGATGTATTAGCTGACATAAATCATTAGCGAAAGGGACAAAGACTGGCGTCATGAAAATTCCCATGGGGAGGAAATGAGAACACTTCCACTTTTGTTGGTCAGTAATTCAGTTTACAGCCTTACTTTTCCTCACTTGGTGCTGCCATCCTTTCCACTTCCCCAATGGAAGAGGAATGTGGTACATCAGGCCAAAATCTATGAGCAAAGGTCTAATGTGATGATGCTCTGACTCTTGGCTCTTAGTCAAACATGAGTGAAGTCTAAGTATACTAAGATTCCTTATTCTCTGCTTCCCAACAAGGGGTGGGAAACAGGCCAGCTGTGTTTTGATTTACTGTGGGACCTAATAACCTTCTAAGGTAGTGCAGTAACTCTGGGGCTAACCTAGGCACATAACTAAGAAGGGAAATATTGGCTTGGACAAAAATCTATATTATAGCTAAAGTATAAATCTCCTTATCAAAATCTAATAAAAGTAGGACAAAACATTAGCAGTTAGCATCAGTTTGAGCTTTATGGTCTCGGGGTGGGTGTCTCCTTACTTTATTGGGTAATGATGATGTTCTCAATAAAAATAGAGCCGGAAGTGCAGGTTGGTGCGAACTGAAGTCCAGTTTTGACCTTGCCCTTAACTTGCAGAGTGACAGAGAACTGGCTGCCCTCAGTTTCATTGTTTGTGCTATAGGAGAACTGCACTAGGTGAGCTAGCCTAGATGAGTCTTCTTTACACTTGGATAAACCACCCAGTATCTCTGGGTTTCAATTTTGCCAGAAATGTAAGAATAACAATTTGAGAATCTTGAAGTTTATGAAAATTTCATCAAATACTTGGAAGTATAAAGAAATAGGTACATTCCTAGAAATATTAGTACTGGCTGCTAAGGTAAGACAGTCGTTCCCCCAACTTGGTATCCAAGAAGGAGCTATCTGTATTTTTTTAAGGCCTCTTGGAATCCTTTATGTAGCTATATTGAGGCCAGCCAGGCTAATTTTGACTGGATTAGTATAAATTTAATGTGATGACTTTGGGAAGCCATGCAGTTCAGAGGTACTAAGTGGTATTAATGCAATATAAATCTTATGACTATAACCAATATAAATAAAATGAATCATGAGAAATCCAATGTGTATTACTATGCTAATAAATGCAATCTTTCCAATGGGTAAATTGCTCTAAAAATATGAAATCTCTGCAGAATAAAGAAAGAAAATAATTGAGGTCTACAATATTGTATCTAAAACTCTTGAGGCCAGGCATGCTTTAGAATTCAGAAAATTCAAATCTTTGGATTTTAGAAATGTACTAGGTTGTCTAGATCTCTTCAGTGGGGGCTTGGCCAGCACCTCTTAATTAAACATGTTAATATTCCTACAATTAAACATGTGAATAGTTACACAGATTATTCAGTGAGATTTGAGAAACTCTTGGTGACCTCATATGGCTCAGATTGGGTTTTGTTACCAAATTAGTTTAATATGAATTTACAAAAAAAATTACAAAGCCATTTTGGATTTCTGTCTTGTGGCTAAAAGGTTGTAGATGACCTTCATTAAGTAACCAATTATCGCACAATTGCTATGTGCCAGCTGTAAGATAGTGCCATTGCACTAATCTTTGTAAACAGCCCATCAAAGTGGACATTGTTATCCAGTATTCATAATTTACAATCAAGAAATTCAGGGTCAGATATATTCAGTGAATAGCCAGAGACCCCACCGATCATTAAGTGGGAGAGCTGGCATTTGAACTCTGCTCCTTCTGGTCCCGATGACAAAAGACAATGTTTACTCAACCACTTGATCAAGATTTCTGGTTACTGGAATAATCTGTCTCTGTTATCTTCATAGTTTAAAAAAAAAAAGCCTTGAAAATTTAATTAATTTTTCTCTCCTCTTTCTGCATAATCTCTCTGGGAAAGTTGATCCAGTGATTATTTAGAAACCAGTGACATCCGGATGGATCTGTGTTCTATTCCTGAACATCACACTTGATTACTCCACCTCCTGGGGGTCTTCTCTGTGTAGTTGTTTTATTGACCCTGTGGGCCCCAAATAGACCTAAAGACCTTTCTCCTCTGTTTATCAAGTCTCTCAGAACTCCCTATTCTCCCTAAACTGACCCAACCCCTACCTGTGTCCCTTTGTTTCTAATTCTCTATATAAATCATTGTCTTGAGGGTTTATAGCTGGAAGGCACCATTTATGAGTCTGCAGATTCAAAGTGCAATAGTTAAATTTACTAATAAGAAATTTCAGATCCTTTGAACATTCCCAGATAATATGTATCCAATGAAGGTTTTGACTATCATGGACAGCCAAAGTAGGTTTAAATGCCATCTACATGCTCAATAATAAACTACCAAATATTAAGCCCTAATATTTTACTTTGTGTTCTAGACTGCTTTCTATGATACTTAGTTCGGGGTTTTGGATCTCAAAATTACCCATGTTTTAGCAGTTGGGTGGATGTGTTGAAATATTGAATAACTAAGTAGACAGCATGCTTTCTAGTAACAATGCCTCTAGCAACTAACTTTTACCTCAGATTTACCCTGGGATGCTAAAGTGGTAAAATAACAGCCCTGTATTTTTGTTCCCATCTTCAGGTAAAAGGCCAAGCCTGAAAGTCCACATCAATACCACAAGTGACTCCATCCTCTTGAAGTTCCTACGTCCAAATCCGAACGTAAAACTAGAAGGTTTTCTCCTGGGATATGGCAGCAACTTGTCACCGAACCAGTACTTCCCTCTCCCAGCAGAAGGGAAGTTCACAGAAGCTGTGGTCGGTAAGATGTTTGGGGCTCAGGCATGGGAAAAGAGAGGTAACAGGTAATGGGTGCCACATGAACTATAAATCCTGAAGGCAAGCACCCTTTCTTCTACACCTCAGCCAAACTAAATGCCAGAGTTGCAAATCATCTACATAATTGTTGTAACCTACATAGTGTAGTGCTTCTTTGTGGAAAAAATACAGAATGTGAACTCTGCATGTGCTGCAGAAATAATCATCTTCGTTGATGTTATTCCTACAATCCCGGACCAGAGAACTTAAATTGCATAAGGAAAAGTGAGCTAAAATGCCTGGTTTAGATCTCCGTTAACAGCCTGTTTATCTGGATGACTTTTACTCCCTGTTTTGTCTTTACATTCTTCTGGTAGAAAATAACAGCCATAGCTTTCTTCATGAGAAGCTACCTTTAAAAAAGAAAAGAAAACAATTACATTTTTTTTAATTGAAAGAGACTGAAAAAAATAAAAAAATTTACTTTTCTCTGTCAAATAAATAAATAAAAATCTTAAAAAATAAAAAAAAATTACAGTCTGTTGCCCAAAAAGTTTTGAGAATTATGCACTTCTGACCAATGTTATAACACTAACCCTGACCGTGTAAACTAAAGAATTTGAAATTTTGCAAGTACTCTCTCACCACATTCAATCTTTACTATAAAAAGTGCCGGGGAGCTGTGAAATGAGCCCACGTGCCCACAGAACCGGTCCACAGCTCCTTTATTTACTGAGCAACAAAGTAATATCTATGACAGTTTCTCCTCTTGGTTCTTTTGATTGAGAATTTGTTCAGTTGTAAACTTCCTTTCCATCAGAGGTGAAAACTTTTCAGTCTTAAAGCGGTAGAAGTCAGATTGCTAGTGAAAAATATGTGCAGAAAAGGAACGAAAATTTCTGGTAGAAATCTACCAAACTTTCGGTAGCTCAGTGATGAGGGATAATCAGATGGACCCGGCCCACTTTTATTTACTTACTGTTGTTGTCCTTTAAAATTTTTTACTATGGGAAGTTCAAACATCCAAAGAGAGGAAATATTACCATGATCCTCATGTTTCATGTGCAGCTTGAATGCAGATCACTCTTTCGCTGATCCTGTTCCATGTATTCTTCATATGCACAGGTTTTTTTATTAGAGGATTTTAAAGCGTAACTGGGTACTGTGTTTTTAAGTCTGTGAGCCCTTCAGTATGCATCTCTAACAGAGGAGAAATATTTTGAGTAATGCCATGCCTTTATCATGTTATAATGATAATCCTGCAGTATCACTTGATACCTAAACCGTATCTAAATTTCTCTGCTTATCTTAAAAGTGCCTCCTTCTTCGAGTTCTTTTTTGCAAGAGACCAAACAAGGTCTCCATGTTACCTTTGGTTGTTAAGTCTCTTAAGTCTCTTTTGTCCTATAACCTCTCTTTCTTCCCTTCTTAAATGTCACTGATTTGCTGGAGCACTTGGCTCATATATCCTGGTCCATATTCTGCATTTAACTGGTTGCTTCCATTCTGTAATTTTTAGCTGGTTCCTCTAAGTCCTGTATTACCCATGAGAAAATATGTAGATTTGGAAGCTGTGTTAAACTTGGATTTGGCTTATTGGGGGAAAGAATACTTTATAGACGGACTGTGTATTTCCTAACCACTCACAAAAGAGATGCATAAATGGAGGGTGTCATATTCAGTAAAGTTAAGATCGTTCGGTGTGTTTAGGTGGTCTCAGTTGGATCCCTCCACAATAAAATTCACCATCAAATTATCACTTCAAAGTTTTCACATCTATTGCTGATTATTGCCCAAATCCATTATTTATACAGGACTTCTAAAATGGTAATTTTATATTCTAGATACATTCTAGAGACAGTCTAGATATAATCTAATTCTATCATCCTACCTTTTTTAGCTGAATTCTACAATAAAGAGTTTATTTTTAAAATTTTCCTTATATACAATTTTAGCAAGGTTGGGATGAATTCCGATTGTAATAACTTGGTGTTCTGATTGTCTCTGGTGGTGACCTATAGTATAGTTTTATGATCAGTAAGAGTGCATTGATTTGTGTATATCTAATGAGGTTTAATCAATATATCACATGCCCAACCCTTACGAGTCTTCTCATTGTCTAACCTGCATGGGGTTGGCTGTTTACCTTGCTTCCCTATTAAACTGTGAATTTCTTGAAGTCAGGGTTTATATTATTCTTTGGTTATTCGTAGCAGAATAATTTATATTGAGTAGATAGGCAGTAAATAATTGTGGCACTGAATTGAATAGACTCAAGTTTGTGTCAAATATTTTGGCTGGAGGAGGCCAGGAGAGATTGTCTCATCTAGCCTCTTGTCATCTAAGCTATCCAGGAGGGATAAAATCCATCACTGTGTATCCTAAATATCTCTAGGGATGAAGATTCCAAAACTTCTCCTGGAAGGCTATTCCAAGTAGCTTTTTAAAAACTCTTACCTCATCCTTTAGATAAATGTGTTCTTTTTATAGTTTCCTTTCTCTTCTGGTATTCCAGTAGAAGAGAAAAAAAAAATTTCACATCTTCCCTTTTCCACCTTTATGCCAAAGAATCTGTGTGTTTCTACTTTTATCACTTCAAAATGGACTTGAATTTCCAAGTTAAATGTTTTTCTTTGGTTCCTTGAGTTTATTCTTTATGGGTTTTTTTTTAATGACTGTTTTGTATTAATTTGCTCCTAATTGATTAAGCAACTACTAGGTTTTGATTGTTGCTATAATAAATTACCATGAATTTGATGGCTTAAAACATCACAAATTTATTATCTTACAGTTCTGTGTGTCAGAGGCCCAACCTGGCTTTCTCCAGGCTAAAATCAAGGTGTAGGTAGGGCTGCATACTCTCCTGGAGGCTCTGAGGGAAAAACCTGTTTCCTTGCTTTTTGCAGCTTCTAGAGGCTGCCACATTCCCCTTCTACCTTCAGGCCAACAACAATGAGTCAAGTATTTCTCATTCCACATCACTTTGAATTCATCTTCTGCCTCCCTCTTCCACTTTAAAAGATCCTTGTGACTATATTGAGCCCCACTGGATAATCCAGGATGCTCTTCCTATTTTAAGATGAGCTAATTAGCGATCTTATTTAAATCTGTAACTTTAATTCTCCTTTGTCATGGTACCAAACATATATACAGGTTCTGGAGATTGGGATTTGAACCATCCTTGAGGAATCATTATTCTGAGTGCCACAAACTGTCCACTTGAAATTCGTGTCTCAATTCTTTCTGCCACCAGTTTACTGTGTGATCATTCTCAATTCTGTTCATCTGTAAAATAACAATAAACTCTATTTTTCACAGATGTGCTGAGGGTGCATTAGTGAATTCATGATTATCAAATGATGAGTTGAAATCCCTTGAGTACAAGCTGTTCTACAATACCAAAGAATTATTACTTTGTGAAAAAGCATCACTTAAAGCCTCTCCCACTTTCTTCTGTAATAAGATAGTTGTTCAGTTACACTGAACTAGACTCAGAGTAACTTATTTTCATTTTCCAAACAACATTAACTGCCACATTGTGACACATTTCACTTGTTTGATGTGTTTAAAAGACCCCACCATTGAAATGAGAAGTTGTCTGATCATTCAGAAATATTCAAGTTAGCATTTAGTGACAGGTGGACTAAACCTCTTTTCTTGAATAATCACTTCAAGTATTTCTGTATTTATTTTAATATTGGTCTGAAAAGAGGCATTTTCAACACTTACATAAAGGTTTTACCTATAACACTAAAAAACAAAATATTCCCTCTTGCTATTTTTGAAAATATGACTCATAGAGAACTTCCACAAAAAGCTCATTTCAGCAAAATCTTCTAAAAATTTAGTAGATAAATTGGAGCAGTAGAAAAGGTACTATTCTCCCAGGTGACTATGAATAACTATGAAGGGCCCTGAGAGTCTTACAATGATGTGGTAAAACATGACTCTTATTTAGTAGATCTAGGTTCATATATCCTCTTTTTAAACCCATACCATGAATGTTCTCATTTCTGGTTTACACATCCAGGTATTGCTCTGTCACTTTTAAATTCAGCTGTTGGTAATTTTGCAAATGTCCAATAAGAAAACGTGAGAATTTTTTGACATTGAATCCTTATAGACTCACACTTTATGATGTTCACTTGACATTGAAAATGACTTTAATCAGTACCACCTGGGCAAGAAAGAGTTCTATTTCCAATGATTATGTAATGCAAGTTAAGGAATTAGTTTTACTATCCTTACTGCAAGAATAGCTTGAATTGAAAATCAACCATATAGTTATCACTCCCACAAATTCTGACTAAAGAATTAGTCTTCTGACCAGGTGTAAGGACTCAAAGGAACTTAAGAGGGCAAATTTCTTGTCCTGTTCTCACAACTGCAGACTCTCACACTCACAGCTCTAATAGGGCGAGCTCTTCACCTGCAGCTACGGGTCTCTCAGCCGCTCTCCCGAGTCACCATCTTGCTGTTTCCTTAGAGTGATGGCTGAGCTAGCTACGAGGAGGATGCAGCCATAACTGCTCTGTAGATGGTCTGCGCTGGATGGAGCCTGGCCCAGAATGTTAACACGTGCATTCTAGGAAAGAGTCACCTCTACCCAGAGAAGCAGCACTATGTGGGAAAAGAACATGTATGCGCTTTTGAGCCTGACTGACCTGGGTTCAAATTCAATACCATAGTTCAATAGTTTGGGGGTAAGTCCTGTAACTTCACTCAGTTTCATTTCCTGTGTGTAAAATATAGAATAATCTTTCAGGAGTATTGTAAAGATTATGAATAGAGTCTACAAGGCAGATAATGTAAACCCTGGTACAGAGTAATAGGTTTTATAAATTTTGTCAGCTGCTTTTATAACATGCTGAGTGGTCTTGGATACTTTATCTAAGCTTTTTGGGCTTTTTTAAGCTATTAGCTTTTTGCTAATAACAAAAGTGGGCTCAACCAATCACCACTAAAGTTCTGGTCTGCTCTAAAATTTAGTGCTAGCTTGAAAAATCCTTGGTCGAAGTGCTGGTCCTGTGGTTTTGTTTTCTGTTTTGTTTTATTTGTGGAGGGTGGGCAGTCAGGAAAGTTGTAGAAGTATGTTGTTTTAGCAAAGCTCTCAGTAACTAAAAAGAAGTAATCAAACACATCTCTTTATTGTACCTAATAAATGTTTTCTTAGAAGGGACAACCCCCAGCATAGATTAAGAAACTAAAGAAATAGCAAAATTTGAAGACTATCATACAGTACCCTTGATACACACACGTCTGTCCTGTAGTCATGACCATCTTTTAATCATTAAGGGAGCATTTCCTGTTTTGCGTCCCTTGCGGAATGGAATCTTCACGTGACTTAGAATTCCATAGCTGTGGCCTCTAAAGGAGAATGAGATGAATCCTGAAAAGATACAGCTGAAAAGGATTTGTCATCACTAAATTTCACTTTTCCACTATCTTAATCAAGTGAAGCAATTTTTAGCAAGAGCTTGGTAAGAATTTTGACCTATTCTAAATATAGATAAAAATAAGAGCATGACACTGTTTCAATTACTAAACTGATGGTAATTTTATCTCAATGAAACATTTAATTATCAGTTCCTAATTCTGAAATTTCTCACTGTCTTTTATTTCATGGGGAAAATCAATCCTTAAAGTGTGAATAAAATTATTTATAATGATCCAGAACAATATACATTGTATGTCTAAAGTGCAATTTATATTCCTATAAATTACAAATATCCCCTACAAGATTGTGTTTTTTAAATTTAGGTATAATTGACATTAGTTTCAGGTGTAAAACATAATGATTTGGTATTGTATGTACTGAGAAATTATCACAAGAAGTCTAGTTAACATGTGTCACTGTACATAGTTACAAAATGTTTTTTTCTTATGAGAATTTTTAAGGTCTCAGCAGCTTTCAAATACACAATACATTATTATTACCTACAGTCACTGTGCTGTACATTGTATTCCCATGACTTGTTTATTTTATAACTGGACGTTTGTTGTGCATTTTGACCTCTTTCACTCACTTGGTCTTCCTTCCACCACCAGTCTGTTCTCTTATCAATGAGCTTGGTTTTGTTTTTGTTTTAGATACATCTAAACATATAAATGCAATCAGACGGTATTTATTTTTTCTGTGTGACTTACTTCACTTCGCATAAGGCCTTCAAGCTCCATCCACATTGTTGGAAATGGCAGAATTTCATTCTTTTTTATGGCTGAATAATATTATGAGAGAGAGAGTATGTGTGTGTGTGTCCATCCACTGATGGACACTGAGATTGTTGCCATGTTTTAGCTGTTGTAAAGAATGTTGCAGTGAGCGTGGGAATGCATAGATCTTTTTGAGTTAGTGTTTTCAGTTTCTTCAGATGAATACACAGAAGTGGACTTGCTGGATCATAGGGTAAACATTATTTTTAATGTTTTGAGGAAACTCCATCCTATTTTCCACAGTGACTGCACTGATTTACATTCTCACCAACAGTGCACGAGGATGCCTTTTTCTCCATATCTTCACCAACACTTGTTATTTCTTGCCTTTTTGATGCTAGCCATTCTGACTGTGTCTGTTGGTCTTCTGTTTATCTTTTTTGAAAAATACCCATTCAAGTCCTCTGCCCATTTTTTTTAAAGATTTTATTTATTTGACAGAGAGAAACACAGCCAGAGAGGGAACACAAGCAGGGGGAGTGAGAGAGGGAGAAGCAGGCTTCCCGCCGAGCAGGGAGCCCAATGTGGGACTCGATCCCGGGTCTCCGGGATCATGACCTGAGCCGAAGGCAGTTGCCTAACCAACTGAGTCACCCAGGTGCCTCTCCTCTGCCCATTTTTATTTAGGTTGTCTGTTTTTCTGCTCCATTATGAGTTATTTATATATTTTGGTTACTAACCCCTTATCAGATACATGTCTTACAAATATTTTCTCCCAGTTAGTAGGTTGCCCATTTTTTTAAAAAAGAATTTATTTATTTATTTGACAGAGAGAAACACAGCTAGAGAGGGAACACAAGCAGGGGGAGTGAGAGAGGGAGAAGCTGGCCTCCCGCTGAGCAGGGAGCCCAATGCGGGGCTTGATCCTGGGACTTCAGAAACATGACCTGAGCCGAAGGCAGCCACTTAATGACTGAGCCACCCAGGCGCCCCAGTAAGCTACCCATTTTGTTGATGATTTCCTTTCTTTTTAATTTGAGGTAGTCCATTTGTTTATTTTTGCTTTTGTTACCTTTGCTTTTGGCATCAAATCCAAAAAATCATTGCCAAGACAAAGGTCAGAGAGCTTACTGCTTATATTTACTTCTAGGAGTTTTATGGTTTCAGGACTTACATTCAAGTCTTTAATACATTTGAGTTAGTTTTTGTGAGATGTCAAGTTTCATTCTTTTTTGTATATGACTGTCCAGTTTTCCCAACACCACTTATTGAAAAGACTAGCTCTTCACCATTGTGTATTTTTTTATTAATTTTTATTTTTTCCATAACCCAGCCAACCTATCCCTCTCCCCCATCCCCCATCAACCCTCAGTTTGTTTCTTGAGATTAAGAGTCTGTTTGTCTTCCTCCCCATTCCCATCTTGTTTCATATTTTTCCCTCCCTACCCCAATGACCCCCCACCCTGCCTCTCAAATTCTTCATATCAGAGAGCTAATATGATAATTGTCTTTTTCTAACTGACTCATTTTGCTCATCATAATACCCTCCAGTTCCATCCATGTCATTGCAAATGGCAGAATTTCATTCTTTTTGATGGCTACATAGTATTCCTCTGTGTGTGTGTGTGTGTGTGTGTGTGTGTGTGTGTGTACACACCACATCTTCTTTATCCATTCATCTGTTGCTGGACATCTAGGTTCTTTCCATAGTTTGGCTATTGTGGACATTGCTGCTATAAACATTTGGGTGAGTGTGCCCCCTCGGATCACTGCATTTGTATCTTTGGGGTAAATACCTAGTAGTGCAATTGCTGGGTTGCCCATTGTGCATTCTTGACCCCTTTGTCATAAATTAATTAAATATGTATGTGTGGGTTTATTTTGGGGCTGTGATTCTGTTCCACTGATTTATACATCGGTGTGCTTACGCCAATACCAGGCTGTTTTACTTAGTATAGCTTTGTAATGTAGTTTGAAATAAGAGGGCATGATACCTCTAGCTTTGTTCTTTCTCAGGATTGTTTTAGCTCTTTGGGGCCTTCTGTGTTTCCATACAAATTTTACAGTTGGTCTACCAACCTTCACATTTTACCCTTAGTTTTTACATTTGTACAGAAAGTGATAGAAAATGCACATTTTTTTCTTACAGTATGGCAAACTTTAGAATTTCAATGTTTTTTTTTCTTGGTGGTTTCTTATAAAAATGTCTAACCCAGCTCTACTCATTTTTATGGAAGTGGGATGAAATATAAGGTAATGAAGAATGCTATTTATTACACTGAAAAATAAATATATCACCTTAATGACAAAAAGAACTGAATTTTTATTATAAGTGTCACAGGGAAAATGGTGATAGATTCACTGAAGTAAAATAGCTGGAAGTCAGAGTTAAAAATAATTGAAGAATGATAGAGGGCTTAATTAAGTTGATGAACCATGAAAAAGTAGCAGGATAAATGAATGGCAGGAAAAGATGAAGTGTCAGCCATGGCAATCAGCTCAGTCTGTCTCTCCCTTGGCAGAATATTTAAGGATTAATGATCTTCAACAAGAGAGTGTGAGGGGAGACAGCAAGATAGCAGCCAGCAATGAATACAAGACAGTCTCCAAATACACAGTGGGGATGCTAATTATGCCAGGGTAGTTAGTCTTATTAGTTTACTTGTACCTATAAGGAAACAGAACTCCAAGAGTTTTAAGTGAACTTTCTAAAGCTCCTCGCACAGCTAGTAGGTAGCAGGTCCAAGGTTTGAACTCAAAAAGTCTAGAAGCTGAACTCTAGAAACTGAACTCCAGAAGAACTCTGGAAGCTGGACTCTGAAACATTCATCTGCCTTGAAAACTTTGGGAACTTTATCAGTTCTTCTACAATAGACAGTCCATAAGCCCCTGACATGTTGCTTCTATAATGTCTTTCAAACAGATAAATAGGGAAAAAAGACCATATGTTCTGGAAGGAGCCATCAGCTATCTAATGAATTAAGTTAAATAAATTGAGTTAAAATACATAAAGCACTTACTATGTCCTTAAAACTTTCTCAAAAAAAAAAAAAAAAAAAAAAAAAAAACTTTCTCCAACCCCTTCCACCACCATCACCACTTCTATTTGTTATGAACTCCCTTTCTGTTAAGCTCTACATCCTCTGCTCTCCGCTCGACCGTTTCTGGCCAAGGCAGTTAATATTTATGCCCCTCTCTATGTATATCCTAGAGGCTGAATATTTTCTTTTACCATCATTCTTACTAAATGGCTATTTGTTTTTATTTCTGTGGGTCTTGTGTGCTCCCACATTCCATCCAGATAGAAAACCCCTAGGATCCAAGGACACCCTAGAGGGTTTCTGTTTTTA
The DNA here is from genome assembly GCA_004023965.1 of Spilogale gracilis. Lineage (NCBI taxonomy): Eukaryota > Metazoa > Chordata > Mammalia > Carnivora > Mephitidae > Spilogale > Spilogale gracilis. The sequence continues at coordinate 12,905 of PITA01011691.1, read as the reverse complement.
CCTCCAGTGTTGTCACAATGAATGAAGGAATGAATGGCAGAGATGCAAGGGAGAGTCCCAGGAAGTCTAAAAGGTCACACTTAAGATGAACTTTCCTCTTTTGTTTGGAACAATTTTCAGAATGTCATCTTAATTCCTGCTTAGTTCTTTCTCTGGAAATCGTTTTCCCACTTGGGAAGTATTTGGCTTTGAATCTTCACGATTAAAACAAAATTTTTATTAACAAAATAAGACTCTCACAATCACTTGATTTTCTTCTGAGGTGCAAAATTTAGCAGGGCTTAAATGAGCTTCAAAAGAGAATTTTTAAAGAAATTGGCCTAGCGGGTATCAATTTCTTCATGAATATTTTGCCATTATTTAAACAATTCACCGTGAATTGACGGTGGTTTCATAACCTGAAAGGCCTGTGGTTTCATAATAGATGACCATCTCACCATGTTCTGATACAGATAACCTCTTCAAAGTTCTGTTTCTCTCTTGAATTCAACTATAATGTTTTCATGGTCTTCCTGACCTCACCAAATAATAAACTGTCTCCAAGTTTGCCTGTTCTTAGACATAAAATAAATCTACAATATTTCAATATAAAGCATAACAGTTTTTTTCATATGTATTGCACAAGTCACTGAGACCAAAATCTAACTTAAAAAAATTTATTACTAATTATATCTCAAAGGATTCCCTAACATAGCTTATGGTCCCTTTGGTCATGGATGAAAACAAAAGTAAACCGTATTCCAGATTTGTTGCAAGAGCCTTGCTACTAAGATACCTTAAATGGAAAAACGGCTGCTAGTAGAAGGATAAACTGGAGGGTTATGTAGGAATAGAGATATAAGATCATACGTAGACTTCAAAATTTCCTTTACTTTTAGGAATACATCTCACAGTTAAGGAATACAATCAAATCCCAGTTTCTTAATGGCCCACTTATTTCCTCACATGTTTTCCTTTCCCTGAGCGTTTAATGCCTGGCATTTAAGGATCATACTTGAAGTGTTATGTCATGAAGTCCAAACGTTTGATTATATTCTGTTTTGGATTGTTCCCTGCTTTTGTTTGTTTCGTTCTGTGTTCACTTGTGTCCTAACTGACCAGCTACTTAATGAATTCCTTGGGCCAGGGTTGAGTCTTACCTTCCCTCATGTACTCCACAATCAGGATCAACAGATCTCTATATAGGGAGTTGACTACTCAGAGTTTGATTGGAGGTTTGCTGGATAGTCTTCTAGTCAACAAAATAAAACACCTGTATTTGTTCAGAGTGGTAGTCCCTGTGAGGGAAGAAAAAAAAAGTACCCAACTGGGTTAATGCCTTGGCCCTGCACTATGTCAGGCACGGTTATAGCTTACACCTCTTGTTCTGACACAATTAATATTCCTCCCCTTTCTCTCAGGTGTCCCAGGTTAGTTAAAAAGTATATGCCTAATATGTACTTGAGAGGAAGCCTTGAATTCTTAGCATGGATCCCAGGTCTTTTGCCATCTGATTCCAAGCTGGTAGGTTCGCCTTCTCTTCTGCAACTGGGGACACTCCTCAATGAGAAAAGAGGAACAAAATCAAGAAGAGGTTTGCTACAGGTTTCGCTCTGATGAATTCCATTCAGAAGGCTGGGCGTGTACAGCTTGCTCACCAAATGCTGGCGTAAATGTTCTCACCAACCTGTTTGCTGATGATTTAATGTTGTTGGGCACCTATAATGTGTTGGGCGAAGGGCTTGACAGAAGTTAATCCTCACACCTACCCTGGGGAGCATGAGTTCTTATAACCCTCCTCTTCGCAAGGTAATAAATCCCAGAGAAGAGTTGATGTCTAATGTCTAAGTGGCGGGCAGGCTCCAGAGGCCGTGCCTTCGTTTGACCGCCGTGCCGTCCTACTCACGTCCCAGGGCACGTGAGTACTGTGTCTCTTGAACCCAGTGTAAGAATTCCTCTTGTGGGGATTATTCTTGATCCCCCTCCCCCTACATGGTAATGTCCACTAAAGCATTTAAAAAGAAACAACAAACCCTGCTGGTTGGAAGGCTTTGAATTTTTACCTGATAGCTCATGTGACCTAGCTTTTATTATTTGAGAAGAAACTATCCAGATGAAATCCTGATTTTTTTATGTTACTTCCTATAGAGATAGCAACACTTTTTATATATTTTAATTCTTTTTGTTTTTATATATTTTTACATCACTTCCTGTAGAGATAAAGTCACTGGAAAATGTGTGTGTGCATTGCAGGCTCCCCTTCAAAAGCGAGCCCTTGCCAAACCCCAGACCAGTTCACAGACAACACCCTGCACTAAATTTCTCTGTGGGGTGCACATACAAAACACAGGCAAGGAAAAAAAACCACAGGCAATAAAGTTAACAATTTTAATGTCTAACAGGTCTGCTAAAGTAGAAGAGGATGTGGACGGGCTGTGGGGGCAAGTGGGCAAGAGAAATCGTTTATTAAATATTTGTTTCCAGTGTCCAGGAGAGAATTTGTCAGAGCTGGAAAGTAAGGCAGGGTTATCTTGGGACAGTGGCTGGATGTGATGCTCCAGACCATATGCCAGGACCGCAGGAAATTAAGAGCGACCTGGTACATCACAGTTGTGGTCAGTATGTGGGGACGGGGGATGGAAGGTTCAGGTCAAGGCTGACCTCGTGGGCATGTGACCCGTGCACTCAGAAGGACCCTGCATTAGAAGTTCAATGCTTTGCTGTTGCTGCTGCTTTCTCAGCGAGGTCAGATGAGACGGTGGCTGAGGGCTTGGTGTGTGTACAGAGGGCTCGGTGCCTGAGCTCCTGGGGGCCGATCTTCCAGCACCTCCTCTGCTTTGGTTCAAAGCCTGGTCCCCTCCTGTTCTTGCTGCCAGACCTTCCTCTCCCCACCCAGACTTGTGATTGCTGCTGCCCTTTGCCTTCAGGAGGGACTGGGGTGTGACTAGCAGGGAAGTTTTGTTGTGCACACCCCCTTGGAGGGACCTGGCTGCAGCAGTCCTTGCGCGAGCTTGTGTTGCCTCATTCATTCATGGGGTTCTTCGGCAGGTGCAAGCGCCTCTCCTACCCCCGTTCAGATACACAGTCTGTCTCAGTTCACAGACTGCAATCCTGTGGAGTCCGTGGGTTGGGATGGCAGGCCCATGGGAAGGGGAGATTGACTTTTGACTTTTCAGCCCTGGGGGGTAAGATCAGAAGTAATGGGTCTTGATCTTGCTGCTGACACTGATGGGAGAGGGTTCCAAGCAGTCAGGCAGGAGAAGAGAGAGTTTGCACTCACTCACAGGTGCAACATTAAATAGCCAATACATACTGTGACAAGTTGAGACAGACTGTGGAAGAAGGAAAATGTTTTATACTTGGTCCTTAATGTCGCTTTAGCCCCTGCTGATAAAAATAGGGGTTTCATCTTTTGATGATCATTATTATTTGCATTGATTAGGCCCACAGAGCATGTGCTGGTGCTGGCTGACATGTGTCTTTTCCACACACAGCCTCCCCGATTCTTATTGAAATTAAAACTCGCAGAAAAAGCTTCCCGCAATGTCTTCTTCCATGGAATGTGCCTTTGAAATGCCATCCTGGAAAAAAGGATGCATTTTTTTCTACAAGACTGCTTTCAGTAAGCCATGAAGAGTGCAGGCTCTGGGAATACACATTATTATGTTTAGGAAAAGCCCTTGGTCCCCCTCCAACCCCTTCCATCCACCCCTTCCTTCCTCATATCCCCTCTTCCAAGCACAGTTGCATTCTCTTTTTTCACTACGCTCAATGCACTACTCACGGGGTGGGGGTGGGGGGTGGGGGTGGGGTGTGTGTGTGTGTGTGTGTGCTGCTTTTCCTCACTGCCATAAATTTCAAATAAGTCTGAAAAATACCTGCTGTAGCAAACACCGGAACGAAAGCTGTCAGTTACCTTCAGAACAAATCTTTAACGGAACATTCTAGAATCCCAGCAGTGGGGGGCTGTTCCTTTTCATTTTTGCATTAGCTGTGCTGTGGTATCATTCAGCCCTTACCACTGTCCCAGCCTGCTTTGGGGGCTCAGAGTAGCCAGACCTCTGAGCCCCAGGGGCAACATGGGGATTGGTTCAGTATTCAACAGATTTTATAATGGAAATAGTTACTGAACAGTGTAGGATGTGCTTTAAGATTTGCTTTAAATTTTTCCTGTGAAAGGAGGATAATTCTTACATATAACCACACATTAATTATAAGCTAAATCTTCAAAGAAAATAGTTCTACACATAGGCTTATCAAAGAGTAATTCAGCGATTATAATTTACTAGCTTAAAAAAAGGATGATTTGCTTTTGCTGTATCCTAAACCTCCAATTATTTTTTCCTTTCTTCTTGAAAAGCCTCAGTTCCTCCATCTTTACTTCACCCCAGGCAATAAGGGCATGGAGGAACAGATTCATTACCCTTCCAGAAAACATTGGTTGTGTAATTACTGCTTCCAATGAACAAAACATGAACTGAGTTTGGGCCAGATTCGATGTCGGGCTCAGCCTACCACATCATCCACAGGGGCTTAGAAACACTCTAAAGTCAGAGGACTTTTATTGATTTATGATCATTCAGAAGTCTAAAGACTTTCACTTTTATGTGCAACTAAGGGCAAAGTGCTAGTAATCTAAGTGAATTCTTAAGAGTTACTAAACTTTTATGTTCACAGATAAATTCATAAATTTTTTGCACTCTTGACATGACTTACAACTGCTCTGTCTTCTATTTGGACTTCTGGGTGCCATGAGGCTTTGCAAGACCACAAGTTTGTATGCTTCTAAGCAGACATTGCTCTTTCCCAGTTTTCTAGGAAAATGCCCCATCGATGTTTTTCTGGAAGGGACACAGAACTTTTTGAAAGGGTATCTGTGATATTCCTGAGTTGGTCATGTCTCAACTGCTGCTGTTCAAGTTTTTTTATATGCCATTACTCTAGGTCCCTTGATGATGGTATTTTGTGGGGAGTTTTTTTGTTGATCCTACCTTCTGGGGGGATGCATCAACCATCCTGAGCTTCTCTGTATCCAGGAACTTGGCTTCAGAATGGATGTGGACTGCAGTTCAAATATGACTCCCTTATACTTCACTGCTGAAATGGATTCAGTGGTGTGGTATCTAATCTATGGGTTATTATTATTATTCTATCACTGGCAGGTAAGAAATGGGTGGAACCGGTTGGGAGTAGAGTTGGTTACCCCACTGAAATTTAGAAGTAGCGATGAGTGGCCTTTCAAGAGATGAGCAGACAAGTACCGTCTACTGTCTTATATTCCAGTTCCCCGCGAGGTTGCACACCTGTCTTTCTCAGTGAGGCTCCCCTTCATGGACCAGCATGTGAGGGACTGTGTCTGCAGGTTTAGGCAAAGGCAGCTGAGGTAGGACCGCAGAGCCCAAGGCCCCAGCTGGAGCTCTGTTTGCTTTTCCCTTCTGCAGCCACACTCCAGCGAGTCTTTTTTTTTTTTTTTTTTTTTTTCTCCCCAGAACTGACTAGTGGGTAAGTGGAACTCTCTGCCTGGGCTGCAAACACAAGGAGGCTTTTCAAGGGGATTTTTCAAACAGACATGACTCAGTGTCAGTGTTGATGCAATAAGGCACAGTTGCTGTCTGCCAAATGCTAAAAGCCAAAGGGAGGACTTAATTTGGAGTGTGCCCAGTCAGGACGGAGTACAGCCAAGTGTGGCATGTGGACACGTGCAAAGGAGGATTGATAATATTTCTACATGGTTACTTCCCTGGCCTTAGTTTTCTTTTGTTTTAGGTTTTGTCGATGATTTTATTCTTAATTTATTAGTAGTCTTATGAACTACCACATTGACATCTCATAAAAATTGTTACCTTACTTTATCAAACTTTATCGACTTTAGCTGTAAATCACATCACTCTTTCACATAAAACTGAAAACAAAGCTGTTGATTAACGACACTGCTTTTCCATCCCCTGGGGCTTTTATTTTGTATTTATTGAAACATCCGTGGCCTCATTGATACATAATGATACATTATAGGAAAATATTATCTATAGATATAGTTTTATTTCTTAATAAAGTCTTCGTGTTAGCTTTAGATGTACAGAAAAGTTGCTTGTATAGTATAGATAATTCCTACATACTTATATTCAATTTCTATTCGTGACATATTATATTAATATTGTACATTTGTCACAACTAATGAACCAATATTGATATGTTAGCAACTCAAGTCTGTATTTTATTTGATTTCCTTAGTTTTTACTTATGCAGGATCCCACGTTCTATTTTGTCATGTCTCCTTTGGCTCTGGTGGACAGTGTCTGTTTTCTTGACTTTATTTTTGGTGAAAGGATCTGGTTACATATTTTGTAGAATGTCCTTCAATTTAGTTTTATCTAATGTTTTTCTCATGGCTAGACTGGGGTTGGGAGCTTGAACAAGGAAAATATCACTTAAAGAAAACTTAAAGTAAAATAAACAACCAAAAAAAAAAGTTCAGTAACTGTTAAATATTCTTCACCTTGAGAGTCTGAACCTTCTGTTTCACCTTTTGATTCTGATTGTCAGTAGCCTTGTTTCCCCACACCATACCGCACCACTCAGTGGGCCAGCAAAAATACTAGTGATGCAGCAGCTGTGAAACACTTTTCTACCGGGTTTTCTTCCAAATCACTGACCCTCTTCAGCCAGTTCTGGAACTGTCAATTTCTTTTTTTTTTTTTTTAAGATTTTATTTTATTTATTTGACAGAGAGAAACACAGCCAGAGAGGGAACACAAGCAAGGGGAGTGAGAAAGGGAGAAGCAGGCTTCCCGCTGAGCAGGCAGCCTGATGTGGGGCTCGATGCCAGGTCTCTGGGCTCATGACTTGAGCTGAAGGCAGTCGCTTAACCAACTGAGCCACCCAGGTGCCTCTGGAACTGTCAATTTCTTGACCTTTGTAGGAAAGATCTCTGGTAATAACAGCAAGGTCACAACTGCCCCTGCACAATGTAAGATACAATCAGTCATAGGAAGCATTTGAAAAATGTTAAAAGCTAGGGGACATTATGTCATAGAGCCACCGAGATAGGGTGCTATGAATTTTTTTTTTAAAGATTTTATTTATTTATTTGACAGAGAGAAACACAGCCAGAGAGGGAACACAAGCAGGGGGAGTGAGAGAGGGGGAAGCAGGCGAGGCTGGATCCCGGGTCTCTGGGATCATGACCTGAGCCAAAGGCAGTTGCTTAACCAACTGAGCCACCCAGGCTCCCCAGGTGCTATGAATTTTTAATATGCCATTTCTTATAAAACAGCTTTACTTTCAATATTGTTAAATTATCATTTGAGATTCAGATAATACTATGTTGCTTTTATGTCTCCAAATCAAAACTAGATTAGAAGGAAATCAGATTTCTTCTCTTTGAGTTCTATTTCTCCCCACCCCACCCCAAGGTTTTGCAAACCTTGAAGAGCTGGCGGAGTTCATTTGGAAGCCCATCCAACTTCTGCACATCATGAAAGAGCCCAGCGCTCCATTCTCCCCACTGCCTGCCCCGAGACCCTGGTCTTCTATTCCTCCACCCCTCTGATCAGGTGTCTACTGGCCAAAATCCCAGTGAGGGCCAGCATAGCTACTCAGAGGAGGCCCAGTGTATGAACAGGGCTCCAGCTCAGTGCACACTGTTCTCCTTGCTGGGTTTCTAGGGCCCATGATCTGCATCCCAGAAGCCTTTCTACAGCCCCACTTACCTCCAGAGAGCAAGAGATTTCAGCCTCTTCCACCGGGGCCCAGAGGCAGCCAACTCTCCCCCTCCCTGGGGGTGAACCAAAGATTGAGTATCATTGTTCTTTTCAGATCTCCAAATCACAGGAGGGATAATTCTACCTATTCGACCTCTTTTTTTTTTAACATCAAAAATATCATTACTGACAAAGGTGTTTATGGACTGTCTTTAACAGATTCAGAGTCAACTTTAAATTCAATTTCCTCTTGAATCCTTTCCCTGAACCTTGAAGGATTTCTGAGACGATGTTCACCTTCCCTGACCCAGACCTTCAAAGCACCATCATGTTAACCGCTTGGTGCCTGGCCCCTTTTCTGCCAGAGGACAGCCTGCACATTGCCCTGGATGCATTTAGCAGAGGCTGTGTGCTTTGCTTTATGTCATTGACCTAGAATGAAACATGAGCAGGGGCACTGAATTACCGAGAATCCACTCACAGTAACTTGCAGATGGCTACTTTGTGATCCTGAGAACAAGTGAAAATAAGCTTGAGGAGGACAGCCGTAATCAGTAAAGCAAGGAGGTACCTCTAAAAGGGAAATGGACATAGAAACTTAAATCTGGGTCTTTGTGAGCAAGTTTGTTCTAACTTGCAATTCTGGTAAGCTGGTCTTGTGTGTAAATGGTCCAGCGATACTTTGGACCCAACCATCTCATTTTAATCCCCAAAAGAATGCATGATATAATTGGTTATATTAGATATTATTCATGTTTGTTTTCCTAATCTGTGTTCTCAGATACTCTTCAATAGAAAAGCTGAAGCAGGTTACAAATACAATCCTAGGGTAACATCTTAAAAATAAAGTAATAAAGGAAAAAAATGAGAATTGAATGTTCAGATAAAGGCAAGAAGAGCTGCTCAACAGGAATGTATGTCTAGGGGCTATACATTATAGAAAGTTGGGTCAGATGTCTTAAGATCTATTTTATCACATTAAGTAAAGAGTCCATTGACTCCTCATTTATCACTTAAGATTTTTTGTTGAATTTTGTCAAATGACTTTTAGTACCTGTTGAAATTGGCTTTTTTTTTCCTTTCTCTGATACATTTCTGGAATAAACTACACTTGGCCATAATATATTACTGTATTATGTGCTGCCAGACTCTGCATACCAATAAATTTTCTAGGATTTTTTGCATTGATGTGAGTATTGTGAAGGAAAAATTTATTCAGTCACATTTGGTAAAGATGGTTGGGAAGACTGTTTAAGGATGAGGACTATCGCAGTTAGGCATAGGGACCAGGACAATGGGATCTTGCACTGTGGGAGAGAGATCGAGCTTCACTCCGAATATAGCCAGAAAAAGTGGGGATTTATAGGCAAGGAGCAGGTGGGAATGTGTCGATGGAAAATGACTAAAAAGAAATATGAGGGTAAGGGGTGGGGAATCTGACTAAACTAACCTGGCAGGATTCTTGCTGAAGTCAGGCCAGAGTGATCGAGTGATCAGGGGATGGTGGAAGATAAGGATCCTCACTTGTGATCAGGTATGGAGGATAGGGGTTTCTGGCTAAACCATTTTAGCAAAACCCTTGATAGTATTGGATGACAGAGAGATAAACACAAAAGAAGCCCCAAAGAGCTCATAAGAGCCTACTTAGTCTGGTCAGGACAGAAGATCTTTGTCTGTATGGTGTGTAATTTTATTTTTGTGAAACTTTTGCATTTTGGATCCTGTGATAATTGCTTTTAAAAAAAAAAAAGGCTTTGAATATTTTCCTTCCTTTTTACAAGTTCCAGAAACCTCTAAAGACACAAATTTCTGCTTTCGAGAAATCCTCACCTTTAGTGTCATGATAATAGCTGCCATTAAATGAGCTCTTTCTGCGTGTTAGGCACTGTGACAGGTTAATCATCACTAAGACCCCTGTGTGGCTAGGTACTATGATTCCCCCCCATTTTGCAGGTGAGGAAAGATGCACCTATATTAAGCACTCACCTTATAAAAGCAACTGGCAGGCAGGATGTGATTCCAGGCTCCAGAGTACATATAGAAATTTTGTTTGATCTGAGACCAAATTATTAAAAAGATGGCAGGTGTGAATTGTTATTTTTGTTCAAGACCCTTGCATGATTTCCTGTAGGATCATCCTGGCTTATTAGATGTTTATTTTGTGGAAATTTGCACGGCAGAAATAAGCCTCAGTATGACTTCATTCTAGAGCAGTGTGGCTTGCAAGGCAGAGGTCCTCTAAAAAAATGTGAGAATTGGGATTTATCAGACAGAGTGATTATAGAAAAATTATTTGCGTTACCAAAAACTCTAGTACTTTATAAAGGATTTCAATAGTAGATTTCCTTAAACAGGAAGCTGTCCCAATCCTTCACCTCAGGGCCTTTGAAATGGTAAGCAAATTAGATGTAATTAGTCTACAACACGGTATAGGCTTAATAATTAGGAAGGGAAAGTTGGTTAAAGGAACTGCATTCTACACAAATTTGCTTAAATGGACATTTTAATTGTATACATAAAAAGATTTTGTTTATTTGACAGAGAGAGACACAGAGAGGGAACACAAGTAGAGGGAGTGAGAGAGGGAAAAGCAGGCTTCCTGCTGAGCAGGGAGCCTTATGCTATGCAGGCGCTGGATCCCTGGGACTCTGGGGTCATGACCAGAGCCAAAGGCAGATGCTCAACAACTGAGCCACCCAGGAGTCCCTACTCATATACATTTTCTAAATGAAGAAGGAGTGTGTTTTGGCATGTGTGACCAGAATTGCTGATCAAGCTACAGTGTATGTATTTCCAGGCTACTACAAATCTGCAAAGAATTTCAGTAGAGAACTGAAATAGAAATTATGTTTTTTACTTGTGTTATTTTTCCATGTTTGTGTTCCAAGTAGAGCACAAGGACTGCTGAAATACCTTGAACGTTGGAAGTTTCTAATGAGTAGTGAGAGGCTGCCTATCTGCACCCTATTCTCGACATCGGTTCCAATTTGTAACTGGCTGTCACTGCCGAGGCTTTATACAAAATGACTGGTCATAACAAAAATTACTTTTAAATTGCTCATATAACCATATGTCTTGGATCATGGCACTATCTCTGGCATCAGTGTGTTATTTTTCTAGTATTTCAGGGCTTTTTTTTAAACTACTAAGGCAGAATTGAATTAATGTGCATCAAGGAAGGAAGTAAAAAGCTAGGTCTAAGAGACTCTACCACAGTGAGGGTAAGGCAAGAAAAATCAAGATTTAATTTGGTTTTCTAGAAGTAATTTCAAGATAGCATATCATTTGCATGGCCAAGTTAAAAATGAAGACAAGGCCCTTGTTTCAAAAAGCAGGAGAAAACTGTCATTAAAGATCGTAGAATACTTCCTTTCTTCCACAGGTTCTTAGCTTGTGATGGTATTATTTTATTTGCTATATAATGCCTTTAATTAAATTAAAATTTTAAATTATTAACCTAAAATGTTGCCATTTTTTTCACATCGTGCAAGGCTAATTTTAAATGCCAATGTGGACTTTCGACTCCTAAGCGGAATCACAGATCACACAATTTGTAATTTATCATTGATACAGGTGTGTGTCTTTCATTCTTGCCAGAAGCATGGAAATGCATAAAACAAACTCTTTGTCCTTCACTTCTTGACATGTGGGCAGTGTGTAACTCCGCTGTTGGCTTACTTACAAGTGAGGAGGAAGACAGAAACACGGGAACTGGGGGTTGCTCCAGCTTCCCCCCTCCTTCTAGGTGGTCCTTGCCAGCGTAAGTGGGTGGCAAATTTTTAAGGAATCTCCACACTGTTTTCCAAAGTGATGTACCAACTTGCATTCCCACCCACAGTGTAAAAGGGTTCCAAATTTCTCCACATCCTCTCCAACACTTGTTGTTTCCTGTCCTGTTAATTTTGATCATTCTGACTGGTGTAAGGTGGTATCTCAATGTGGTTTTGATTTGAATTTCCATGATGGCTAATGATGATGAACATTTTCCATGTGTCTGTTAGCCATTAGCATGTCTTCTATGGAGAAGTGTCTGTTCATGTCTTCTGCCCATTTTTGATGTGATCATCTTTTTTGGGGGGGGGTATTGAGGAGTTCTTTATAAATCTTGGATATCAGCCCTTTGTCTGTTGTGTCATTTGGAATATCTTCTCCCATTCCATGGGTTGCCTCTTTGTTTTGTTGATTGTTCCCTTTGCTGTGCAAAAGGTTTTTATTTTGATGAAGTCCCAAAAGTTCATTTTTGCTTTTGTTTCCTTTGCCTTTCAAGACGTGTCTTGAAAGAGGTTTCTGTGGCCAGTGTCAAAGAGGTTACTGCCTATGTTCTCCTCTAGGACTTTGATAGATTCCTGCCTCACATTGAGATCTTTCTCAATTTTGACTTTATCTTTGTGTATGGTGTAAGAGAATGGTCAAGTTTCATTCGTCTATACATAGCTGTTCAATTTTCCCAGCACCATTTATTGAAGAGACTATCATTTTCCCCACTGGATATTTTTTCCTGCTTTGTCAGAGATTATTTGAGCACAGAGTTGTGGGTTCATATCTGAAAACTCTACTCTGTTCCATTGGTCTATGTGTTTGTTTTTGTGCCAGTATCATACTGTCTTGGTGATCACAGTTTTGTAATAGAGCTTGAACTCAGGTAATGAGTGCCCCCAGCTTTGTTTTTCTTTTTTAACTTTTCCTTAGCAATTTGGGGTCCTTTCTGGTTCCATAGAAATTTTAGGATTGTTAGTTCCAGCACTTTGAAAAATGCTGGTGGAATTTTGATCAGGGTGGCATTGAAGATATAGATAGCTCTGGGCAGTATGGACATTTAACAATGCTTATTCTTCTGATCCATGATTGGTTCATGCTGATTCCATGAGCATGGAATACTTTTCCATTCTTTTGTGTCTTCAGTTTCTTTCATGAGTCCTCTGTAGTTCCTCAAGTATAGATCCTTTACCTCTTTGGTTAGGCTTATTCCAAGATATTTTATGGGTTTTGTTGCTATAGTAAATGGAATAGATTCTCTAATTTCCCTTTCTATATTTTCATTGTTAGTGTATAAGAAAGCAACTGGGGGTGCCTGGGTGGCTCAGTTGGTTAAGCAACTGCCTTCAGCTCAGGTCATGATCCCGGAGACCCGGGATCGAGTCCCACATCGGGCTCCCTGCTCGGCGGGAAGCCTGCTTCTCCCTCTCTCACTCCCCCTGCTTGTATTCCCTCTCTGGCTATGTTTCT
>PITA01011690.1:0-65459 GCA_004023965.1 Spilogale gracilis | reverse complement strand
CAATCGCCAAACTGTGGAAAGAGCCAAGGTGCCCATCAACAGATGAATGGATAAAGAAGATGTGGTACATATATACAATGGAGTACTATGCCTCCGTCAGAAAGGATGAATACCCAACTTTTGTAGCAACATGGACTGGACTGGAAGAGATTATGCTGAGTGAAATAAGCCAAGAAGAGAAAGCCAAGTATCGCATGGTTTCACTTACTTGCGGTGCATGAGGGGCAAACTAGAGGACAGTGGCAGAAGGAAAGCAAATGGGAACTAGGGTAATCTAGGGAGGGAAACAAAACAACAGAGACTTTGAACACAGAAACAAACTGAGGGACTTGGAGGGAGGGGGGTGGAGGGATGGGAGAACCTATTGGTGGGTACTGGGGACACCTAAAGCGTGGAGCACTGGGTGTGGGGAATGGGGAATGAATCTGGAAACACTGGAAAAAAATTTTAATAACAGTAAAAAAAAAATTGTTACCTTCCTTATTAAAGCTTTCATTTTCCTCTGCCTGATTATGACCATATCCACCTATGAACTTCCATAGCACTTTGGATTATGCCTTCTTTTCTTATTCATTCCACAAAATTGTTAGCTCATTACCAGCAAAGCACATGTTTTATTGATATATACAACCCTCCCCCTAAAGTTTCCAGCTATTTTGCATGTAGTAATAACTCAGTTATATTCAACTAAGTTTATTGAACATCTAGGTCAGAGCTTAATACAATAGGAGGATCCCTTTATATCTCATATATGCGCTGTTATTTTGTAAACAATTTGAATGTAGCTCCATATTGACTATTGTTTAACTTTGTGGCTCATAATGGGTCTCAATTATTTGTTTATACATGGCTAAAATACAAGCAAAAGTAGTAAATCACTTTTAATAAGTAATATAAAACACTGAGCATACGGTTTCTAATTATATACATCCAACTATCTAGCTATCAGTGCTCTCCTGTTTTTACAATTCTGGGTGTATGTATCCTAAATTTCATTTTGAAATACAGGTCACTATTTTACAAAGTTCCATTTCAAACATTTTATTGCAAATAGTTTTACTTTGTAGATGTAATGAAAAAAATCACAAGTTATGGTACAGTGGGAAAACTGTATGTATTTCCTATTCTCAGTGCTGACATGGCTGTGGAGATTTTCTTCCACTCTTCTGCATGTTCATCTGGTATTTCAGACTAGACATCAGAATTTGGACAAAAAGAGGATTTTATAAAAAAACGCTAAGAGCTTCCAGGTTTATATAAAATTAAGTTAGGTCCAATATAATCAGATTTTTATGGCTGTTTTCACTTTTTTGCAGTCCTTTTCTTGTAATTTTCTCTTTGAGAATGTGCCCTATCTACTGCTTCATAGGATTAATAAACTGGAAAGGTGAAGGAGTAAAACGACTTTATAAGGTCTGGAAAAAAGAGCAAGAGTGGAGTTGAAAATTAAACCAGACTCCAGGGCTTGGCTTTTATTTTGAGTGTAGGTGGCTACCTAATATAGTGTGCTTTCAAGGGCTGCCAAAAAGCCCTCCTGTAAGAAAAAAGAAAGTACAAATCCTTTCCAATTTGTTGGTTGGGGCCCAAATTCCTTTTTCTTATTTATTTATGACAGAGAGAGACAGTGAGAGAGGGAACCCAAGCAGGGGGAAGCAGCAGGTGTAGAATTCAATGATTCATCACTTAACATAAAACACCCAGTGCTCATCACAAATGCCCTCCTTAATACCCATCACAGGGACGCCTCGGTGGCTCAGTTGTTAAGTATCTGCCTTTGGCTCAGCTCATGATCCCAGAGTCCTGGGATCGAGCCCCACATCTGGCTCCCTGCTCAGCAGGAAGCCTACCTCTCCCTCTCTCACTCTCCCTGCTTGTGTTCCCTCTCTAGCTGTGTTTCTCTCTATCAAATAAATAAATACAATCTTTTAAAATACCCATCACATATTTCACACATCCCCCCCACACCTTCTCCCCTCTGGCAACCCTTGGTTTGTTCTCTATAGTTAAAAGTCCACATTATGATTTGCCCCCCCCACTTTTTCTTAATTAGCTCACGGGAGTCTCAAAGATAATTCCAAAGAATAAGTTATGAGAATATTTCTCAAAACACAGCATCACTAGGCTAAGCATATAGCTTTGCAAAGTGACCATTTGAAAGTAACATTGACTTGGAACTATAAATTGTGATGAATTTCTTTAAATTAGTCACAGAAAAGGCAACTTTATTGTAATGAAAATCAGATTAAGAGTGAGAAGTCCTGAGTTCTTGTTCCATCTCTGTGATTGGATGTCTGCATGACCATGGGAAAGTCAATTTATCTGGGGCCTCATTTCTTTATTGGGGGGGCACTCTAAATACTCTTTATTTTTTAAAAGATTTTATTTAAAGTCCACAGAGTTAATACACAGTGTAATTAATGCTCATTTGCTCATTTCAAATGTACAATATATAATGATTTAACATTTCCATATACACCATTTCCATATACACCCAGTTCATCACATGAGAAACCCTTAATCCCCAATATCTATTAAACAAACTCCCCACTCCACTCCCGTCCAGTAACCATTAATTTTCTCTCTATAGTTGAGTCTGTTTCTTGATTTGCCGCTCTCTCTCTCTCTTTATCCTTTGCTCCTTTGTTTTGTTTTCTCATTCCAGATAGGAGAGAAACCACATGGTATTTGTCTTCCTCTGACTGACTTATTTCACTTGGCATAACACTCTCTAACTCCATCCATGTCATTGCAAATGGTAAGATTTCATTCTTTGTTATGGCTGAGTAAGATTCTGGGGTGTGTGTGTGTGTGTGTGTGTGTGTGTGTGTGTGTGTGTGACTTCTTTATCCATTCATCAGTCTGTGGACACTTGGGTTGCTTCCATGATTTGGCTATTGTAGATAATACTGCTATAAACATCTGGGTGGGTGTGCCTAGGTGTCTCAGTAAGTTAAGCATCTGATTCTTGGTTTCCATTCAGGTCATGAGATATAGCCTTGTGTCAGGCTCTGCGCTCAGCACAGTATCTGCTTATTCTTTTCTCTTTATTCTTTTCTCTCCCTTGACTCCCCCTCCCCGCAAGAAATGGTTAAATAATGTCTTTTAAAAATCAAAAAAACATCCAGATGAATGTTTCCCTTTAGATTAGTATTTTGGGGTTTCCTTTTTGTTTGTTTGTTTGTTTGTTTCTATAAATACCTAGTAGTGCAATTGCTGGATTGAAAGGTAGTTCTATTTTTCATTTTTTTGAGGAACCTCCAATTTTTTTTCCAGAGTGTCTGCACCACTTCGCATTCCCACGAACAAGGTAAGAGTGTTCTCTCTTCTTCACAACTTCACCAAACCTGTTGTTTCTGGTGTTGTTGATTTTACCCATTCTGACAGATATAAAGTGACATCTCATTGTAATTTGGATTTTCATTTCCCTGATGATCAATGATGTTGAACATGTTTTCATGTGCCTGATGGCCATCTGTGTGTCTTCTTTGAAAAATTTACTATTTGTGCCTTCTGCCTATTTTTTTCTGCTTATTTTTAACTAGATTATTTGGTTTGGGGGGTTATTGTTTGATAAGATCTTTATAGATTTTTGATACTAAAGCTTTTTTTTAAGATTTTATTTATTTGACAGAGAGAAACACAGCCAGAGAGGAAACACAAGCAGGGGGAGGGAGAGAGGAAGAAGCAGGCTTCCTGAGCCCAAGGCAGTCGCTTAACCAAATGAGCCACCCAGGCGCCCCTGGATACTAAAGCTTTATCAGATATGTCCTTTGTGGGGTCCCTGGGTGGCTCAGTCAGTTAAGTGTCTGTCTTAAGCTCAGTTCATGATCTCAGAGTCCTAGGATTGAGCCCAGCATCAGGCTCTCTGCTCAGCAGAGAGCTGTTTCTCCCTGTCACTTTCCTTCTGCGCTCTCTCTCTCTCTCTCTCTCTCTCTCTCTCTCTCTCTCTCTCTCTCCTGTCAAATAAATAAATGAAATCTTAAAAAAGTATATTATTTGAAAATATCTTTTTTTCCATTTTTCAAAAGGTTGCCTTTTAAATTTGTTGATAGTTTACTTGGTGCAGAGGATTTTTATCTTGATGAAGTTCATTTTTGCTTTTGTTTCCCTTGCTGCAGGAGACCTATCTAGGAACAAGGTGCTATGACTAATATCAAAAAGGTTGCTGCTTTTATTCTCCTCTAGGATTTTGATGGTATCCTGTCTCATATTTAGGTCTTTCATCCATTTTGAATTTATTTATGTGTATGCTGCAATCTTTCACATCCTGCTGTCCAGTTTTCCCAACACCATTTGCTGAAGAGACTGTCTTTTTCCCATTAGTTTATTATTTCCTCCTTTCTCAACGACGAATTGACTAAATACTTTTGGATTCATTTCTGAGTTTTCTTTTTTTTAAGATTTTATTTTTTTATTTGACAGAGAGATAGATCACAGGTAGGCATAGAGGCAGGCACAGATAGAGGGGGAAGCAGGCTCCCCACAGAGCAGAGAGATGGATGTGGGGCTCCATCTCAGGACCTTGAGATCATGACCTGAGCCAAAGACAGAGCTTTTAACCCACTGAGCCACCCAGGTGCCCCCATTTCTGTGTTTTCTATTTTGTTCCATTGATCTATGTGTCTGTTTTTGTACTAGTACCATAGTGTCTTTATCACTACAGCTTTGCAATATAACCCAATGTCTGGAATTTGACGGATCCAGCTTTTCTTTTCTTTTTCAAGATTACTTTGGCTATTCAACTATTTGGGGTTTTTTGTGGTTCCATAAAATTTTTAGGATTGTTCTTTCTGGGTCTATGAAAAATGCTGGTGGTGTTTTTATAGGGACTGTTTTAAATGTGTACATTTCTTTGGGTAGTATAGACATTTTAATAATATTTGTTTTCCAATCCATAAACACAAATTGTCTTTATATTTTGTTGTATAAAAATTTTATAGTTTTTACAGTACAGATTTTCACCTCTTTGTTTAGGTTTCTTTCTAGGTATCTCATTGGTTTTGTTGCAATTGTATATGGGATTGATTCTGGAATTTCTCTTTCTGCTGTTTTTTTTTTATTGGTGTATAGAAATGCAAGGTCTCTGTACATTGATTTTGTACCCTGTTATTTTGCTGAAATTGTTTATCATTTCTGGTAGTTTTTAGTGGAATATTTCAGGTTTTCTATATAGAGTATCATGGCACCTGAAAAAAAAGTGGATTTGGATGTCTTTCTTTTTGTTGTCTTATTCCTGTGGTTAGGACTTCCAATCTGTGTTGAATAAAGTGATGTTAGTGTCCACCTTTTCTTGTTCCTGACTATAGACAAAATGTTCTCAGTTCTTACCCATTTAGCTTGACATTAGCTGTAGGTTTTTCACATGAGTCCTTTATTATTTTGTTCCCTCTAAATCTACTTTTTTGAGGGTTTTTATCATGAATGAATGTTGTACTTTCTCAAATGCTTTTTCTGCATCTATTGAAATGATCATATGGTTCTTATCCTTCCCTGTATTAATGTGATGCATTATATTGATTTATTTGTGAATATCAAACCACACTTGTGATCCAGGAATAAATCCCAATTAATCCTGATGAATGATCTTTTTAATGTATTGCTGGATTTGATTTGCTAATATTTTATTGAGGATTTTTACAGCTGCATTCATCAGGTATATTGGATCTTTTTTAGTGGCCTTTATCTAGTTGTGGTATCAGGGTAATACTGGAGTCCTAGAGTGAATTTGAAAGTGCCCCTTCCAATTCTATTTTTTTTAATAGTTTGAAAAGAATAGCTATTAACTCTTCTTTTAAATATTTGGTAGAATTTGCCTGTGAGCCCATTTGGTCATGGACTTCTGTTTGTTGGAAGTATTTTTATTAGTGATTCAATTTCTTTGCCGGTTATTTGTTCAAGTTTTCTATTTCTTCCTGCTTCATTTTTGCTAATTTATATATTTTCTTAGGAATTTACAATTTCTTGCAGGTTGTCCAATTGTTGGCATGTAGTTTTTTCATAATATCCTCTTATAAGTGTTTGTGTTTCTCTGGTGTTGGTTGTTATCTCTCCTCTCTCATTTAGAATTATTTTTCTGGCTCAGTTTTCTTTTTGATAAATCTGGTTAAAGGTTCATCAATTTTATTAATTTTTTTAAAGGAATAGCTCCTGTTTTCATTGATCTGTTCTATTGTTTTTTTCTTTTTGTTGGTTTCTCTGTCATTCATTTCTGTTCTGTTCTTTATTATTTTCCTCCTGCTGGCTTTAGGTTTTATTTGTTGTTCTTTTTCTAACTTCTTAAGGCATAAGATTAAGTTTTTTAAGTGAGATTTTTCTTGCTTCTTGACATAGACCTGTCTTTCTATACATTTCCCTTTTAGGATCACTTTTCCTGCATCCCAGTGGTTTTGCCCATTCCATATTATTTTTTACTTATTTCCATGTATTTCTTCTTTTATTTCTTCTTTTATTTCCTTGTTGACTTATTCATTGTTTAGTAGCATATTATTTAAGCTTCATGTATTTGTGTTCTTTCCAGATTTTGTTTTTGTTTTTGTTTTGATAGTTGACTTCTAGTTTCATAGCACTGTGTTTAGAAAAGATGTGTGGTACAATTTCAATGTTCTTGTATTTGTTGAGGCCTATTTTGTGGTCTCATGTGTGATATATTCTGAAGAATGTTCCATGTGGATTTGCAAAGAAGGTGTTTTCTGCTGTTTTAGATTGGAATGTTCCAAACATATTTGTTAAGTCCATCTACTCCAGTTTGTCATTCAAAGCTATTGTTTCCTTGTTGATTTTCTGTTTAGAATATCTGTCCATTGATGTAAGTGAGGTTTTAAAGTCCCCTCCTGTCATAATATCATTATCAGTTAGGTCCTATATGTTTGTTATTAACTGAGATTTTTTAGAGAAAGCATGCTTGAGTGGTGAGGAGGGGCAGAGGGAGAGGGAGAGAATCCTAAGCAAGCTCAATATTCAGTGTGGAACCCAATGTGGGGCTTGATCTCACAAACCTGAGATCATGACCTGAACTGAATTTAAGTGTCAAACATTTAACCAACTTAGCCAGCCAGGCAGCCCCGTTTGTTAGTAATTGTTTTATACATGTAGGTGCTCTGTTAGATGCACAAATATTTACAATTGTTAGATCCTCTTACTGGATTTTACCCTTTTTTATTATATAGTGCCCTTCTTTGTTTCTTGTTATATTCTTTGTTTTAAAGTCCAATTTGTCCCACAAAAAGTATTACTGCTCAGGCTTTCTTTTGACATTCATTTGCATAATAAATGTGTCTTTAAGTCTACAATAAGTCTCTTTTAGGCAACATATAGATTGTGGGTTTTTTTTGTTTTAATCTATTATGACACCTCATGTCTTTTTATTTGAGCATTTAGTCCATTGATATACAAAATAAGTATCGATAGATATGCATTTATTGCCACTTTCTTACTTGCTTTATCATTGTTTCTAGATATTTTTTCCTTATCTTTTCTTGTCTTTGTCACTTTTTGTCTCTTCTTTGTACTTAAAGAATCCCTACTAATATTTCTTGCAAGGTTGGTCTACTGGTCATGAATTCCTTTAGTTTTTGTTTTTCTAGGACTCTTCAATTCTCTTTCAATTCTAAATGACAGCCTTGCTGAATAGAGTACTCTTGCTGCAAATGTTTCCCACTCCATTATTTGTCATATAATGCCACTCCCTTCTGGCTTGCCAAGATTCTGTTGGGACATCTTCAGCTGGCCTTCATGGTTTTCCTCTGTAAGTTAGGGACTTCTTTGTTTTGATACTTTTAAGATTATTTTTCTTTATAACTACATTTTGGAAAGTGGATCACAAAATGTCTTGCTGTTGGCCTGCTTATGTCATTTTTGATGGGAGTTATGAATGCTTCCTGGATCTCGATGTGTGTTTTCTTCTGCAGATTAACGAAGTTTTCAGCTATTATTTCTTCAAATTTTCTGCCCCCTTTTCTCTCTCTCCTTCTTTTTGGTACTTCTATAAAATGAATGTTACTATGTTTGATGGAGTCACTGAGTTCCCTAAATTTACTCTTGTGTTGCATAATTCTTTCTCTCTTTGTTCGGCTTGAATACTTTCCATTACTTTGTCTTCAAGGCTATTTATTTATTCCTCTCTTTTTCCCAGCCTGCTATTCATTACATCAAGCCTGTTCCTAATCTCATGTATTGCAATCTTCATCTCTGAAACCTTTTCAATTATTTTATCTCTGTGGTAAGGGTCTCACTGATGTCTTCTGTGCTCAAACCCATTGAGTATGCTCATGATTATTACTTTAAATTTTCCATCAGCCATCTTACATATATCTCTTTTGTTTAGATCTCTGACAATGCCCTTGTCTTGTTCTTTCATTTGGAATAAATTCCTCCAGCTTCACTTGTCTAAGTCTCTGCCTTCTTCTTTGTGTTAGAAAGGCCAGTTATGGGATACCTGGGTGGTTCAGTTGGTTAAGTGTCTGTCTTCAGCTCATGTCATGATCTCAGGGTCCTGGGATTGAGCTCTGCAGTAGGTTCCCTGGTCACAGGAAGCCTGCTTCCCCTCTCTTCCCTGCTCTTGCTTTCTCTATTTATCTGTCTCCCTCTCTCAAATAAATAAACAAAATCTTGAAAGAAAGAAAGAAAGAAAGAAAGAAAGAAAGAAAGAAAGGCGGGCTAGTTATGTCTCCTCTTCCTGAAAGTAACGGCTTTATGAAGACGAGGTCATGTAGTGCCAATGTCCTGGTGCTTCAGGGTGTGTCATCAATGTGTGCTGTGTGCACTCTGCAATTTTTTTATTGGCTGCTCTATCCTTCAGGTTATCTATCCTCCTTGCCTGCTGTGGGCAGTATTTCATACTTGGTCTTAATGTGGTGAGTTTTAACTAGGAGAGCTCTGGTCTACTTGTGAAATGAGATCTATCACCACCTCCTTCAGAACCGAAGCCTTGTAGAGCTCTCTGGTCTGGATAGGTGGTGTGTGCAGGGGGTTGTGCTAGTCTTCTGGGTGAGGGGCTTTTCATGGTAAGAATGAGTCAAGAGTAATTGAAAAAAAACACACTCACGAGGTCACAGGGTTTGGGACTTGTCATATGTAAATTAGGTAGCTAGCATGTGTGCTGTGGTGCTTTCTGCAGGTGGCTCTGTGTTTATGCTGAGGGCAGGGGGAAGGAAATGGTGCCAGCCAGCTCCTTTGTTCCCAGTGAGGTGTCTCTGTATATGCAGCCTCTCAGGGACATGCTCTCAGAAGAGTGAATAATCTCCCAATTTGTGTCCCAGACACTCTTCAGATTGTTCTTTCCACACTGTTTCCCTCTCTGTTCTTTGCCTGCTTTCTTTCCAGGAGTGGTCAGTGCCCTCAAAGCTCTGACCTGGCTGGGATCAGCCAAATATGCTGACCTTTAATACTTCAGGATTTAGGTTATGCTGGCTGCAAGAACTCATGGAAGTCAGCCTCTCTCATTTTTCAAGCCAATGTCTTTGGGCAAACATTTGTCTACATTCCCCTGTGTGCTTATCTCTCACTCACCCTTCTTTGTGACCATGGATCCTTCTCTGTAACACTTGCAGTCCATTTCTCCTCTAAACCATATCTCCATGCTTCCTAACTTCTATGTGGTCTCTCCTTTCCTGTTAGTTGTGGAGTTCATTATTTATATCTATTTCTGGTGTATTAATATGATTTGATAGTTATCTAACTGTGTTCTTAGGATGGGGCAAGCCTAGGGTCCTCCTACTCTGCTGACATTTTCTCTTCTTCCTCCATTATTTTTTTCTCTGAAATGGATAGAATAAACCAAATAATTTTTATGGACAACTTTAGCTGTAATATTGTATCATCTTACTTCTGCATTTGAAATAGCCTTAGTATTCCATGTCATATTTATGTGTGGATGCATATATAATTATTGCATAATATACATATATTTTATAAACAATGAGGCATCATTTATAGTTGACAAGTACATGGGAATCTGGAGCCAGTATGCCAGAGGGGAGGTGGCTGGGAAGATGGTTAAAATAGGTAAAGGATATTAAGAGGTACAAAATTCCAGTTATAAAATAAATAAGTCATGGAAATAAAAAGGCAGCATAAATAATATAGTCAATAATATAGTCAAATAAGATTGTGTAGTGACAGACAGTGACTACAATTATCATGGTGAGCATTGAGTAATGCATAGAATTACTGAGTCAATATTTTACAAATCTGAAACTAACACAGCATTGTATGTTCATTACACTTCAATAAAAAAAAAACAGACTCTGCCACTGACTAGCTGTGTGACTTTGGGCAAGTTACTTAAACATTTCCATGTCTCAATTGCTTCATCTGTAGAAAGAGGTAATAGTGCCTACCTTTATGAGTAATTAGTTAATATTTCTAAGCTGCTATAGTAAGTGGTATATAAATATTCTTAAAAATGAACGAATTCTGGGGCACCGAGATGGCTCAGTTGGTTAAGCGTCCAACTCTTGATTTCAGCTCAGGTCATGATATCGGGGTCCTGGGGTCAAGCTTCATGTCAGGCTCCACACTCAGTAGGGAGTATGCCTGAGATTCTCTCCCTCCCTTTATACCCCTACCCTTACTCATGTTCTTTCTCTCTCTTTCAAATAACTAAATCTTTAAAAATGAACAAATTCTTAACATTTTACATGGTGTAAAATAACTGCATGCATATCTAACTGTTGTGGCCAAACACTGAATGCTGACTAATGTCTCCAGGAGAAAATCAGTAAAAGAAAGTATGTATTTTTATGCATATTTTTATTAGTAAAAACTTCTATCATTGTTTGTTTTGCTTTGATTTTTGTTTTTTGGCTATTAGTAAAAACTATTTCTCTTTCTCTCTCATGCCTGAGGTTGTATCATGATTAAGGACTTCTGTGGCTATTAATAAATAAAAATGCACTTGAATTTCCCAAGATAATTTGACTTTCATATCACAACAGGAACTCAGGTTCAACCAGCACTTACATTTGTTAATACTTACAATGGAGGTATAGTACTATATTGAAGCAAACGATAATTATTTTTGACAAAGAAAGCATGCCATGTAGCCACTTCATTTATTATTAATCTCTAATTTATGAGTGTTGTAAATATAATTTACAGGCATATATAATTTTTTCCTTCTCGTCTCACTGATCTCTCATCCTGATAACATCAGGGAAAAAGTCCCAAGTTCCCTCGAACAGAAGTTCTTTCCCCTTTTATGAGAAAATGCAACTAGAAAGAAAAGATAATTATTTCAATTTTGCTTCCAGATATCCATAAATCCAGATATTAAATACTTAATTTAAGCATGCACCTATTCACATACAGGGAGTATGAGCACTCTAAAGAGTTGTGTTAGTTATTAAAACCCTGTCCTCTTGGGTAGGGATATAAGTGAATGTAACCATGCTTAGGGTCTTTTTTTTCTCCATGTTAAAATTATCTGTGGAGTCATTTTGCTCCTGATATTTCTAACCTATAATTAGCATGTACGTGTTATATTAGTTTCAGGTGTGCAATATAATGATTCAATAACTCTATACATTACTTAGTGCTCATCATGGTAAGTGTTCCCTTAATCCCCTTTAGCTATTTCACCCATTCCCCCCATACACCTCCCCTCTTCCAAAAACCAGTTTGTTCTCTGTATTTAAGAATCTGGGGGTGACTTGGTGGCTCAGTGGGTTAAAGCCTCTGCCTTCAGCTCAGGTCATGATCTCAGGGTCCTGGGATCAAGGCCCATGTTGTGGGTGGGGGGTCTCTGCCCCACAGTTTCCTCCGCTCTCTCTGCCTACTTGTGATCTCTCTCTCTGTTAAATAAATAAAATCCTTTTAAAAAGTTAAAAAAATAATCTGGGGTGCCTGGGTGGCTCAGTGGGTTAAAGCCTCTGCCTTCTGCTCAGGTCATGATCTCAGGGTCCTGGGATCAAGGCCCGCATCCCAACAGCCCGTCCCTCTCTGCTTAGCAGGGAGCCTGCCTCCTCCTCTCTCTCTTCCTGCTTCTCTGCCTGCCTGTGATCTCTCTCTGTGTCAAATAAATAAATAAAATATTTTTAAAAAGAATCTCGTTTTTGTTGTTGTTGTTTGTCTTTTTATTTGTTTGTTTTGTTTCTTTTTTAACTTTTGTAGAAGAAAAGAGAGAGAGAGAGAGAGTGTGTGTGTGTGTGAGAGTGAGGGGGACAATCAGAAGAAGAAGGAAAGAGAATCTTAAGCAGGTTTCATACCTAGCCTGGAGCCCAATGCAGGGCTTAATCTGAAGACCCTGATATCATGACCTGACCTGAAATCAAGAGTCAGATGATTAACTAAGCAACCCAGGTTCCCTTGTTTCTTTCATTTCTTAAATGCCACATATGAGTGAAATAGCATGGTATTTCTCTATCTCTGATTGACTGATTTTGCTTAGTGTAACACTTTCTAGGTCCATCCATGTTGTTGCAAATACCAAGATCTCATTCTTTTTTGTGGCTGAGTAATATTCCATTGTATGTATATATTTATTCTTTATCCATTCATCTATCAATGGACACTTGGGTTGCTTCTACAATTTGCCTGTTGTTAATTAAAATATTTGGGTCACACCAAAATAAACAGCTTTTTCACAGCAAAGGAAACCATCGACAAAATTAAAAGGCCACCTGGAAGAAGATGTATCCAAATGAAGTATCCAATATTCCATTAATATCCAAAATATATTAAAAAATGCATACAACTCAAGAGCAAACACTCACAAATAATCTTATAAAAAATTGACAGAGGACCCAAATACACATTTTTCCAAATAATATATACAAGTGACCAACAGACACATGAAAAGATCCTCAACACCACTAATTATCAAGGAAATGCAAATCAAAGCTACAATGCGATATTGTTGGTGATATTTTTTTAAATGAGCTTAAGTATTAAACATGTCCTCTTACAATAGTTAGATACCTAGGCTGGTGCTTCAATAATACCTTTCTTCTAAGAATATACAACTAAAAAAAGAAGCCAAAAGAAACAAAAAACACTCCCCTCTTTCCAAAATCTGCATCTTCCAAATCTGCTTTTAACCTAAGATTCTATGACTTTTAAGCTTACCAATCAATAGTCATTTGTCTATTATTCATGTAATTCACTTACAACTACTCTATTATTCCTTCTCAGTAAATGGCATCCCCTTCCTCAATGCACACACATTACTCTCTACTATATGACTAGAGTGGAGAATATGTGCTGAGTGATATTTATTTATGTATTTGTATTTTCTTAATAAATAAAGTCAGGATCAGTATGATTCATTTTTCCTTTTGCCTCATTTCCAATATGACTCAACAAGATACTATTTAAAAGACTATCACATTCTACCAGATACTCCAGAAACAGTAGCCTTTCATGTTCTATAAGATTACATTAATTGACTACAAGAACCTGGTCATTATCCGGTAATCTATCCAAGGACCAGCAAAGACAGGAGTGGTGACTTGTGAGGACTCTCAGTCCACTGTTCACAGAGTGAAAAAGCACTCTTCTAGGGATGATGCCAAAATGGAATCACTACTATTTGAGTACCTACTGTTTTCTCCAATGATGGTGGAATTCCATAATCATAATAATAGTGTCTTCTGAAGAAGCCATGGGGAATATGACTGCTTTAAATCCATTTATGCCTGAAAAAAAGCACAGAACAGAAGTGGTCAAGTGGAACATTAAGAAGATTTTCATAGAGGGCTGGGATCCCAAAGATGGATTACCATGTGCAAAAATAGTATGGATAGAGTTACACTTAGCTGGTGGTGGTAGCAAATCAAGTGGGATTCCCTTTATCATCCAACATTACTTTTCTTTTTCTTGGTAGCTTTTAGCAAGGGTGAGAGATGATAGGAATGGCAGTGACAGAGTTCACATGTCACTCCTTGGTCACAAGGAGCTCTTAACTAGCCTGAAAAAATCCCATGGCTTCTAGTCAAACACAACCCATTTGGAGGATAGGAACTGACTTGTTCTCAGGTGGGTTTTTTTTTTCTGAGTTCTCATAACAACTGCTTCATTTATTAATGAATACACATGGAGGGAAATCCAAATATCTACTGGCTGTCAGCACAACTGATGCTGAGATAGATTAACTTCTACAAAACAAACAAACAAACAACAATAACCAAAAAAAAACTGCCTTGCAGGTACCCTTGCAATGCTTGTAGATGCCTTCTTATGTGGGGTAATTTAGGTGCACCAAAGCTATACTACATTCCATTTTGCTCCATGTTGCACAATGATCTCTTGCCTGGGCTTGCCACCTTACCTGAAATATCCGTTATAGAGTCAGTCCTTTAAGATACTTTGTCTCCAAGAATTTCTTTTTTTTAATAGCTTGTATTTTTTGGAGAAAGAGAGAGGGAGAGAGAAAGAGAGCACTAGAGAGAAAATATGTGAGTAGGGGAGGGAGGAGCAGAAGGAGAGAGAGGATCTTAAATAGGCTCCACACCCAGCATGGAAGCTGATGTGGGGCTCAGTCTTAACATCCTGAGATCATGACCTGAGCCAAAATCAAGAGTCAGATGCTTGACTGAGTCACACAGGCACTCCTCCAAAAATTTCTTAATAAATGAGAATACTACAAGGAGGATTTTCAAATTAACCCATTAACTGTAGTCAATTAGATATGCTAGTTCACACCTTAGAGAGTGGATGGGATGAAATATACAAGATTCATTTTACTTTGTAAAAGAAGGTAAGTAAAGGAATATACATGAGAATTGTCTTAGGAGGGACGCCTGGGTGGCTCAGTTGGTTAATCGACTGCCTTTGGCTCAGGTCATGGTCCCGGAGACCCGGGATCGAGTCCCACATCGGGCTGCCTGCGCGGCAGGAAGTCTGCTTCTCCCTCTCTCACTCCCCCTGCTTGTGTTCCCTCTCTGGCTGTGTTTCTCTCTGTCAAATAAATAAAATCTTTAAAAAAAAAAAAGAATTGTCTTAGGAGGTGCAATATACTGGATTACCAGAGCAGCCAGATTATATCCTAAGTGTTGCCAGAAAATTTTACAAAAGGGAGGAGTGGGCAAGAAAGACAAAAGGCAGACAATCAACATAATAACTTCCACCTAAACAAATTTGTGTCTAACTAGTGCTTTTAAGAATCTTTTCTCATCTAGACTGAAAGTTCCTTGGAGAGGAGTTTGAAAGCCAGCTTCAGTTGGGAGATCTTGAACCACTTGCTTTCTTCTCTCCACCCTGCCCTGCTTCAGTTTTGTATACTCCTGGAGCATGTTGTTAAGATTACGTAAGATATCCCAAGTAAAAGCCAGTTAGACATGCTTAGCACATAATAGATGCTCAATATGTGTCATTTGTCTTTTTATTCTGGCCTCCAACATATATTAAATAAGATGTTTTGTACACGGAGACTTCTCAATAACTGCTTTAAAAAGGCTTAATGAAGGAAAGATTAGTGGTGAGAATAAAATAGACTAGAGGAAACAAAAGGCATTCCCAGGGGCCCCACAATCCATAGTAGTCTATTATGGGCGGGGGTGGGAAAGAAATCCCAGACAGAAAATTACAAACCAACGAAGTCATGATGTGTACTGGTACTTTGTTGTGTGTGAAGGCATAGCCATAACTATCCAAGTACCATCTGAGTTGGACAAATATATGAGGATGAACTAGAATAATAATTCATAGGGACAGAATTCAGTGACTGAGCAGAGTCACAGATTAATCATAAACATGATCAGGCAAATCCAGATGGAGAAAAACATATTTTATTGAAATGGTGAATAACCTCAAGTACTTTCTTCAAGTCTTTTTAAAATTATATTTCATGGACAAAAGTCATATAAGATATCAAAAAAGGGGTTCTAGTTTGGAGGTTGCTTCATCAATTTCTTTTAGAAAATCCATATACCCCCAAATTACTCTGTTATTTTCTGGCATTTTCAACTGCCAAGACAGGTCACATAAGCTGAGAAAAAGCAGAGTATAAGGGGAAAACCACAAGTCAGAGAACTAGGACACCTGGCTTCTAGTCTACACATTATCACTAGCTGGTGGTGTGACTTTGGGAAAATCACTTCTATTTCTGGGCCTCATTTTTTTATCTGTAGAGTACAATAGCTGGACTTTTTATCCCTAATGTTCATTTCAGTTCTGACAATGTAAGTCTAGTACAATGTTTTATTTGGTTAGTCTGGGAAGATGGTGTGGTAGGTGAATTCTAAGCTCGCCTCATCCCATTGATACACCCAGATACAGCCACACCAGTGCAACTAACCCAGGAAACAGCCCAAAGACTGGCAGAACAGATTATCCAGAGTTAATACTAGGGAGGAGCCTACATCAACTATAGTAGTAGGGACAGAGATGTGGTTGTGAACCAAACTTCTGCCCAGACTAACCACAAATGGAAGGGAGAGACGTAGCATGGGAAAGAAAAGGAATAAACCCCATGTCAGTCACCCCAGACATTAAAGACCTGCACTAGGAAGATAAGTCCTCATAACATTTGGCTTTGAAAACCAGTGGGGCTTAACTTTGCACTTTTAAAATAAGCAGTACTTAACTCTGGGTACTTTAAAAACCAGTATTTTTAGCTGTGGGAGGAGTAGAAATGCAACTAAGTTTCAGCCATTAAAAAGACTGAGTAATAACCCCTGCAATATACAACATAGAAGCAACAGCTTAAAAACTGCCTGGAGAATAAGGGAAAGAGATCTATTTACTAATCTCAGAACATGTGCTGGAAGAACAGGGTTCTTTAAAAGACTTCAAGAACAAAAGAACAGGTGGGCACAATTTATCTCCCCAAACCTAACCTATATATCCAGGAACCCCCTGAAATCAGCTTGAGCACTCTTCACCTAGCTTGGTAACATTGAAGACCCCATCTCTGTGTTCTCCTGCATAGTTGCCCATCCAATCAAATTCACTCAGCAGTAATTCTCTCCAAAATGATCGCTGCTCTAGTTAGAGAAAAAAGTACCAGCTCACATATACCAGCTCAACTGCAGCCACAGCAGTGGGTTCTGGGTAGATATGTTACTTAACTGCCAGCCTCTCTCCTGTCAATAAAAACCTCTCTGGGAACAAAACAAGAAGAAAACTTTGTAGTTTGGGGTCACTGCAACCCCAGAGATAGAGTGAAGGCAGACATCTGAGTCTGACTACAGGTCCTACCAATCAAGGATATCCTCTCAGGAGACAATATAGGGAGAGCAACCTGCAGTTCAGTTCAACAGCAGCCCCAACAAAAGGACTGAGGATAGGCATCAGGTCTGACTCAACTATAAAATCAAGTTAGTCCTAGACTGGCCCCGTATGGTACAGGGACCAAAACCTGTTCACAACAGACAAAGTGGGACATTACCACTGACTAGACTGAAGGCAAACATGGCTCAGCCACAACAGTGGGGTGCATGGAACACACATAGAAGACACCCCTAAAATGCCTGGCCTGGGTAACCAGGAGACATTGCTCTACAGGACGTTGCAAGATCTGTTCTTCATAACACCACTACTTTCAAGATAAGGAACATAACTGACCTTCCTAATACATATAAACAAATGCAGGGAGTTAGACAAAATGATAAATTAGCAGATTATGTCCCAAATAGAATAAAAGGAAAAAAAATTACAGTAAAGAACTAAATGGAATGGAGATAAATAATATGCTTGGTAAGAAATCAAAGTAATAGACATAAGATACTTACTGGACTTGAGAAAAAAAATAGAGGATCTCCCCAACAAAGAGAAAACATTTAAAAGAGAACCAGAGATGAAAAACTCAATAAATTAAATTAAAAATACACTAGAGAGAATATATAATAGATTAGAGAAAACAGAAAAAACAGATCAGTGAGTTAGAAGACAAAATAATAGAAACAAACCAAGCAAAATGGCAAAAAGAAAAATAAACAGCAAAAAATTAGAATATGTTAAAGGAACTCAGCAACATCATCAATTGTAATGATATTGGCATTATAGGGATTCCAAAAGGAAAAGAGAGAAAAGGGGACAGAAAATTTATTTGAAGAAATAATGGCTGAAATAAACCCTAATCTGGGGAAGGAAACAGACAACCAGATTCAGAAATCACAGTGAGCTACACAATAAAAGGAAGCCAAGGAGGTTTGCACCAAAACACATGATTAAAATGGCAAAAAAGTAATGATAAGGAGTTTTAAAGGGAACAAAAGAAGAAGAAGAAGAAGAAGAAGAAGAAGAAGAAGAAGAAGAAGAAGAAGAAGAAGAAGAAGAAGGGGAGGAGGAGGAGGAAGAAAACAGTTACATAACAGGGAAACCCATAAGGTTATCAGCTGATATTTCAGCAGAAACTTTGTAGGACAAATGAGAGTGGCATGACATACTGAAGTTGCTAAAAGGGAAAAAAAAACAAAACAGAAGAACAAAGCAACAACAATAACAAAACAAAACCTCTGCAACCAAAAATACTTTATCCAACAAGACTTTATTCAGAGTAGAAGGAGAGATTATTTCCAAGACAAGCAAAAGTTAAAGGAGTGCATCACAACTAAAAGAGCTAAAAGGCATTAATGGAAATTCTTTGAGTGGAAAGGAGAGACCATAATCAGGAGTAAGAAAATTACAAAAGGAAAAAAAAAATTACAAGTACATGAAAACATAATAAAAGTGGTAGGTCGATCACTTATAAAGCCAGTGTGGAGGTTAAAGCTTAAAAGAAGTAAAATCAATTAGACCCATAAAAAACAGTCAAGGAATTCACAAAATAAAAGGATGTACAGCATAACATCATATACATAAAATATGGAAGGTGGAGTCAAAATTCAGTCATTTTAAATAAGTTCAAACTTAAGCTATCATCAACTTAATATAGACTTTTATGCATGGGATATTATATATAAACCTAATGGTAACCACAAATCAAAAACCTGTAATGGGTTTGCAAGAAAGAGAGAGAGAGAGAGAGAGAGAGAGGCAATGGAATCCAAGCATATCATTAAAGAAAGGCATCAAACTACAAGGGAAAAGAAGAAGAAAAAGAAATAGATAAAAAATATAAAAACAAATATAAAACAATAAAATGGCAATAAGTACACACTAATCAATAATGACTTTGATTTTAAATGCACTCAATGGTTCAATCAAAGACACACACAGAGAGAATGTACAAAACAGTAAGCCCGTCTATGTGCTTCATACAAGAGGCTCATGTCAGACATAAAAACATGCAGATTGAAACTGAAAAGATGTAAAAACATTTATCATTCAAATAGAAGCAAAGAGAATGTGGTATCAGTAGTTATATCAAACAAAATATACTTTAAAGATATTATTTGTTTATGTATGTATTTATTTATTTGAGAGAGAAAGAGAGAGCGGGGGAGAGAGCATGCATGAGCAGAGGGAGGGGGTAGAGGGAGAAAGAGTCTCAAGCAGATTCCAACTTGAGCACAGAGGCTGATGCAGGACTTGATCCTATGACCCTGATATCATGACCTGGGTCAATATCAAGAGACGGAAACTTAACCAAATAAACCAGCCTCCCCAAACAAAATATATTTAAAGCAAACATTGGAACAAGAGATAAGAAAGATACTATAATCGTGAAGGAAAGAATCAAAGAAGATATATCAGTTGTAAATATTTATGGACCCAATATGGGAATACTCAAAGACATAAAGCAAGCTTTAACAGTCATGAAGGAAAAGCTTCATAATAAAAGAATAATAATAGGGGACTTTTAACACTTCACTTCCATCAATGGATAGATCATCCAGACAGAAAATCAACAAGGAAACAATGACTTTGAATGACACGTTGGAACAGAGGAACTTAACATATATTCAGAACATCTCATTTAAAAACAGCCAAATACACATTCTTTTCAAGTGCATATGGAACATTTTTCAGGATAGATCACATAAAACAAATCTCAATAAATTTTTAAAATTTTCAAATCATATCATCCTTCTTTTTCAACCACAATGGTATGAAACTAGAAACCAATAACAACAAAAAATCTGAAAATAACAAATATATAGAAGCTAAATAACATATTAGTAAATAATTAATGGTTCAATGAAGAAATTAAGGAGGAAAACAAAATATATGTGGAGAGCAATGAAAATAAAAGCACAGTGGTCCAAACTCTTTGGAATGCAGCAAATGTTGTTGTAAGAAAGAAGATTATAACAATACAAGTCTACCTCAAGAATAAAAAAAAAAAAAACCTAACCTGATACCTACATGTGCTAGATAAGTAATTAAATAAAGCCCAAAACCAATAAAGGAATGGAATAATGATAATTAGAATATAAATAAGTGAAATGGAGACTAAAATAACAATAGAACAGATCAACAAAACCAAGAGCTGTTTCTTTGAAAAATTGACAAAATTGATAAACCTTTAGCCAGATACATTAAGTAGATAAATAAATCAGCAAATAAGTAAGTAAACAAATAAATAGAGAGAAAGAGAGAGAGAGAGAGATAAAATCAGAGGGGGGAGAAATAAAAACTGACAATACAGAAATAAATTTAATTATAAGGATATGACAAAATATTATATGCCGATAAATTGAAAAACCTGGAAGAAATAGATAAATTCCTAGACAGAATCAGAAAGCAATAAAAAAATGAACAGATTATTAGGAATGAATTAAATAAGTAGTCATAAACTCACAACAAACAAAAGTCCCCAAACTGATGTCTTCACAAGTGAAGTCTACCAAATACTTCAACAGTTAACACTTTTTCTCCTCAAACTTTTCCAAAAATTAGAAGATAAAGGAAGGCTTCAAATGCATTCTATAAGGTCAGAATTACTCTAATAAAAAAAAAACAGATAAAGACATTAAAAAAAAAACTGCAGACCTCTAACAAACATAGAAGCAAAAATACCCAATATAGTACTAGCAAACCAGGTCTAATAATATCTTAAAAAATCAATCACTGCGATCAAATGGGGTTTATTTTTGGTATACAAAGGTGTTTTAATATTCTCAAATAAAAGAAAAGATAAAAAACTACATGATCAACTCAATACATGCAGAAAAAGCATTTGGCAAACATCTATTCATTCTAAAAACTCTCAGCAAAGTAGCTTGGAGGAAAAATACCTCAACATAATGAAGGCCATATTGAAAAGCCACAGTCAACATTATACCTAATGGGGAAAAACTGAGAGTTTTTCCTCTGAGATCAGGAAGAAGACAAGGATATCCATTCTCATCACTTTTATTCAGCATAGTTCTGGAAGCCCTAGCCAGAGAAATAAGACAAGAAATAATAAATAAAAGGCATCCAAAGTGGTAAGGAAGAAGTAAAGTAAAACTGTCACTATTTGCAGATGACATGACACTCTATACAGAAAAAGCTAATGATACCATGAAAAAACTACTAGAATTAATACATGAACAGAAATCTGTTGCATTTCTACACACTAATAATGGAGTAACAGGAAAAAAATTAAGAAAACAATCCCATTTACAATTACATCAAAAATAATAAAATACCGGGGCACCTGGGTGGCTCAGTTGGTTAAGCGACTGCCTTCGGCTCAGGTCATGATCCCGGAGACCCAGGATCGAGTCCCACATCGGGCTCCCTGCTCAGCAGGAAGCCTGCTTCTCCCTCTCTCGCTCCCCCTGCTTGTGTTCCCTCTCTCACTGTGTTTCTCTCTATCAAATAAATAAAATCTTTAAAAAAAAAGACACTGTTTAAAAAAAATACCTAGGAATAAACTTAACCAAGAAGGTGAAAGACCTATACTCTGAAAACTATAAAACATTGCAATTATCACATGGTTTCACTCATATGTAGAACATAAGGAATAGAACAGAGGACCACAGGGGAAGGGAAGGAAACTGAATGGGAAGAAATCAGAGAGGGAGACAAACTATGAAAGATTCTTGACTCTTGGAACCAAACTGAGTGTTACAGAAAAGAGGGGGATTGAGGGATTGGGTGACTGGGTGATGGGTATTAAGGATAGCATGTAGGGGCACTTGGGTGGCTCAGTTGGTTGGGCAACTGCCTTTGGCTCAGGTCATGATGCCAGAGACCTGGGATTGAGTCCCATTGGGCTCCCTGCTCAGCGGGAAGCCTGCTTCTCCCTCTCTCACTCTCCCTGCTTGTGTTCCCTCTCTCACTGTGTTTCTCTCTATCAAATAAATAAATAAAATTATTTTTAAGAAAAGATAGCATGTGTTGGGATGTGCACTGGGTATTATGCATAACTAGTGAATCGTTGAACACTACAACAAAAACTTACGATGTACTATACGTTGGCTAAGTGAACCTAATGCAAAATTTTTAAAAAACTTAAATTAAAAAAAAAACTATAAAACATTGCTGAAAGAAACCAAAGATGAAACACAGAAATGGAAAGACATTTCATGCTCATGTATTGGGAGAGTCAGTGTTAAAATTTCCATACTACCCAAAGAAATCTATACATTTAATGCAATCACTATCCAAAAAAAGCCAGTATTTTTCACAGAACTAGAACAAACAATGCTAAAATTGATATGCAACCACAAAAGACCCTAAATACCCAAAGCAATCTCAAGAAAGAAGAATAAAACTGTAGGCACCACAATCCCAGATTTTAAGATATACCACAAAACTGGAGTAATTGAAACAATATGGTATTAGGACAAAAATACAGAGATTAGTGGAGCAGAGCAGAGCACCATAAATAAACCCAAACATTATGGTCAATTAAGTTATGACAAAGGAGCCAAGTATATACATTGGGAAAAAGTCTCTTCAACAAATGGTGTTGAGAAAACTGGACAGCTATATGCAGCAAATAAATAAATAAATAAATAAATAAATAAATAAACAAACAAACAAACAAACAAATAAATAAATAAGGACCACTTTCTTAAACTATATGCAAAAATAAACTCAAAATGGATTAAAGAACTAAATGTGAGGGGCGCCTGGGTGGCTCAGTTGGTTAAGCAACTGCCTTCGGCTCAGGTCATGATCCAGGAGACCCAGAATCGAGTCCCACATCAGGCTGCCTGCTCGGCAGGAAGCCTGCTTCTCCCTCTCTCACTCCCCCTGCTTGTCTTCCCTCTCTGGCTGTGTTTCTCTCTGTCAAATAAATAAAATATTTTAAAAAAAGAACTAAATGTGAGACCTGAAACCATAACATTCCTTGAAGAAAATATAGACAGTAATTTCTTTGACATGGGCCATAAAGCTATTTTTCTAGTTATATTTCATCTGGCAAGTGAAACAAAAGTAAAATTAAATTGTTGGGACTACACCAAAATAAAAGGCTTTTACACAGTGAAGGAAACCTTCAACAAAACAAAAAGGAAGCATACTCAATTGGAAAAGTTATTTGAAAATGATATAACCAATAAGGGGTTATATCCACAATATATAAATAATTTATACAACTCAACACTAAAAAAAATGATCTGATTACACAATGGGCAGAGGACCTAAATAGACATTTTTCCAAAGAGGACACACAGATGGACAACAGACAATGGAAAGATGCTCAACATCGCTAATCATCATGGAAATACTAATCAAAACCACAATGAGATATCATCTCCCACATGTCAGAATGGCTAAACTCAAAAGTACAGTCAATAACAAGTGTTGCTGAGGATGCAGAGAAAAAATAACACTTGTGCACTGTTGGTGGGACTTCAAATTTGTGCAACCACTCTATAAAACAGTGTGGAAGTTCCTCAAAAAATTAAAAATATAATTACCATAGGACCCAGTAATTCCACTACTGGGTATTTCCCCAAAGAAAAGGAAAACACAGGGATGCCTGGGTGGCTCAGTCATTTAAGCCTCTGCCTTCAGCTCGGGTCATGATCCCAAGGTCCTGGGATCAAGTCCCTCATCAGGGTCCTTGCTCAACGGGGTGCCTGCTTCTGCCTCAGTGGGCTGTTCTCCCTGCTTGTGCTTATTGTATTAATCTCTCTCACTCTGACAAATAAATAAAATCTTTTAAAAATGAAAATATGCATTATAACATATATATGTATCCCTATGTTTATTACACCATTATTTACAATAACCAAGATACAGAAGCAAATCAAGTCCATCCTCAGATTAATGGATAAAGAATTGGCATAGAGTGGGATATTAGTCATCCATAAAAAAGTTTGATTTTGCCATTTGCAACAGCACTACTGGACCTAGAAGGTATAATGCTAAGTGAAATAAGCCAGACAAAGAAAAACAAGTGTCTCCACTTTTAAGCTCAAAATGACTGAAACTTGACCAGTGGGTTTAATTTTTTTTAAGATTTTATTTATTTTATTTGACAGAGAGAAACACAGCTAGAGAGGTAACACAAGCAAGGGGAGTGAGAGAGGGAGAAGCAGGCTTCCTGCAGAGCAAGGACCCTGATGCTGGGCTCGATCCCGGGACTCCAGGATCATGACCTGAGCTGAAGGCAGTTGCTTAACCAACTTAGCCACCCAGGTGCCCCTTGACCAGTGGATTTAAGCTAATGTATTCATGACCAAGAACTAGAAGATATTATCCAGAGCCTTCACAGAGATCATGAAGGCACTTTCCTAGTAGTCTTCTTTTAAATTATTCATGGGAACCATCACAGACCCAAGCTAAAAGGTGGTACCATAGGAGCAGAGTAGGGGAGGAGTTTTAAACAAGATCCACCCTTCAAATCTTACACTACACTTATCAATCTACACATTGAGTAAATAATTCAACAAGTTCAGTTAGGACCTGGGACAGTATGCTGTTTTTTTTTTCCTTTGGTCAGTATGCTCTTTTCATTGATAAGCTCAATGATGACATAGATAGTAATTCAATATTTTTTTATTTTTTGTGATTTAAATTTAATTAGCCAACATATAGTACATCACTAATTTCAGATGTAGAGTTCAATAATTCGTCAGTTGTGTATAACATCCAGGGCTTATCACATCACGTGCCTTCCTTAATGACTATCACTCAATTACTCCATACCTTCACACACCTCCTCTCCAGCAACCCTCAGCTTTGTCTCTCACGTTTTTTCTTCCTCTCTAATGACTTCCCATTCAGTTTTTCCTCCCTTCTCCTATGATCCTCTGTGCTGTTTCTTATATGCCATCAATGAGGCTTATTATAATTTTTAAATTGATGATAGAACTGATTGTACATTTTAAATAAGCATTATATATTATTAATATTTATTAATAATCTATTAATCTCTATTAATGCTTTAGTCTTAAGAAACAAGGTAACTGAAACCTAGAGAAAGTAAGGTATTCACTTTTTTCAAAAAAAGATTTATTAATTTATTTTAGGGAGAAAGAGCATGAATGATGTTAAGAGGGAGAGGGAAGGATAAACTCAAACAGATTCCATACTGAGTCCAGAGCCTCACTTGGGGCTCAAGCTTACAAACCCGAGATCATGACCTGAGCTGAAACCAAGAGTCGGACACTTAACTGACTGTGCTACACAGGTGCCCACAGTATATATAGCAACTTAACTGTAGAGCCAGAACTAGAATCTAAGTTTTAACTCAAAAGCCTTGGGTTCCTTTATCCACACCATATTTCCAAATATACATTCTTTAATATGTGAACAGATATTTCTCATCCTATGTAGTCAGACCATTTGCATGTTAGCTTTGTTTATGTTATTAAAGATTGCCAATTTTTAAATCAACACCAGTGTACAGATCGCTGAAACACATTTCTTTCATTTTCTTTCTGTGATGACATAACAACCAATGTTCTTGCTATGTACATAAAAACATAACACTTACTCCTGTCTTTTCTCCATCTCTCTCTCTATCCCCCCCCCCCCCGTACAGAGACACAGACATACAGACATCTATTTTCACTGGTATGCAAGACTGGAAGAAAATAACTAAAATAGGACAAATGTTCTCTTTCTTTGCCAGCACCTTTCCTGCTCCTGCAATTTGTTAAATTATCAGAGAAAAGGAATTCAGTTATGAGATGAACAATAATTTGTAAATCAAGTTACCAAATATTAAGCTCTCTAGAAAGCTGGCCATATACTTAAGGTAAAAACCCACTACAGCTCTTAATGTGGTTGGAGCATTCCATATGGCCTTTCTAAAAGCAGAGATTTCACTAATTCATAAATCTCATACTTCTCCCCCACTTTTTCAACTGTAAGCCTTATAACAATTCTGTGCCTCATATGCATTTTAAGGTGAAAGCTTGACCAAGCCTAATGGTCCCATGTGCTGAAGGAAAAAAGCAGGTGTAACTTAACTTTCCCAGTATAATTTCAATCCAATTGCACATGGCATTTTGCAAATTTCACAGAAAAATTCTGAACAAACTAATGTGAAGTATCTATTTGGTATTTGCATGGTGAGTAATACCTCTCAGAGAGAGGTGTTCTCAATCACATTATTCTCAGAAATACAGAAAGTGAAAAATGAAGAAGCTTACCACCCTGTTCAGGTTTATGCCCCTAGCTAGTCCCCCAAAAGCACAAACTGAAGATCAAGGTTCTGATTATTGCCTTCTGAAAATATGATTTATATCAGAGTTCAGAGATTTGTGTCCCTAGACCCTTCCTTTATTTCCTCTTGGATAAAAAAGCATAAAAATGGAGCACAGGGTGCAGAGAGTAGGAGGACATGGGGAATAACTAACATTATCAGGAAACAGATT
The DNA here is from genome assembly GCA_004023965.1 of Spilogale gracilis. NCBI lineage: Eukaryota > Metazoa > Chordata > Mammalia > Carnivora > Mephitidae > Spilogale > Spilogale gracilis. The sequence goes on along the minus strand of PITA01011690.1, from coordinate 38,874 downwards.
ATCCTAAACCTTGTACCTGTTTGTTTTTTGTTTCCCAGAGTTCTGTAGCTTATTAGGTCAGATGGTTACAACACTGAGGTCCTAAACAAGCATGTGCATTAAATTTCATTAATTCTCTCTGTAATATAGCCATATATTGTATTCAGAACCTGTGACAAGAATCCTGTAACTCCAAATCCTTGATCCAAAGAAAAAAAATGATTCATAAATATAAATAAAGATTTACTTTCACTTCTTCTAATTCAATGTTTTCATTGAAATTTAGTTAGTTAACATATATGGTAAAATTGGTTTCAAGTGTACATTTTGGTAATTCATCACTTATGTATGACATGCATAATACTATTATTGTATTAGTGCCCTCCTTAATACCCATCACCCATTTAGCTTATTCCCTGCTCTCCTCCATCCATCAAAGCTCAGTTTCTTCTCTATAGTAAAGAATCTCTTAAGGTTTTCTTCCCTCTTCTTTTTTTTCCTTCCCCTATATTCATTTGTTTTGTTTCTTAAATTTCACATATGACTGAAATCATATGGTATCTGTCTTTCTCTGGTATTTGACTTATTTCACTTAGCATAATACACTCTAGTTCCATCCATGTCATTGCAAATAGCAAGAATTCATTATCTTTGATGGCTGAGTAATATTTCAGTGTGTGTGTGTGTGTGTGTGTGTGTGTGTGTGTGTATACCACTTATTTATCCATTCATCAATGAATATTTGGGCTGTTTCATTAATCTGGGTATTGTTGATAATGCTGCTATAAACATTAGGCTGCCTGTGCCCCCTTCAAATCTGTACCTTTTTGTCCTTTGAATAAATATCTAGTGGTGCAATTGCTGGCTCATAAGGTAGTTCTATTTTTAACTTTTTGAGGCACCTGCATAATATTTTCCAGAGTGGCTGCAGAGTTTGCATTCCCACCAACAGTGCAAGAGGTTTCCCCTTTTTCCACATTGTCACCAGCACCTACTCTTTTCTGTGTTGTTAATTTTAGCCATTCTGGTGGATGTGAGGTGATATCTCATTGTGGTTTTGATTTGTATTCCCTGATGATGAGTGATGTTGAACATCTTTTCATGTGTCTATTAGCCACCTAGAAGTCTTTGGCAAAATGTTTATGTCTTCTGCCCATTTCTTAACTGGATGATTTATTTTGAGATGTTGAGTTTGATAAATTCTTTATAGATTTTGAATACTAACCCTTTATCATATATGTCATTTGCAAATGTCTTCTTGCATAAAAGTTACCTTTTAATTTTGTTGATTGCTTCCTTTGCTGTTTAAAAGCTTTTTATCTTGACCAAAATCCAGTAGTTCATTTTTTGTTTTTTGTTTCCCTTGCTTCTGGAAAGGTATCTAGAAATAAGTTCCTATATCTAGGATGAAAAATGTTGCTGCCTGTGTTCTTCTCTAGGATTTTGATGGTTTCCTGTCTCATATTTAGGTCTTTCATCCATTTTGAATTTACTTTTCTGTATGGTATTTTTAAAATGGCCCACTTTCATTCTTCTGTGTTGCTGTCCAGTTGTCCCAATACAATTTATTGAAGAGACTGTATTTTTTTTCTATTAGATATTCATTCCTGTTTGGTTGAAGATTAGTTGGCCATAGAGTTATAGATACAGTTCTGGATTTTCAATTCTGTTCCATTGATCTGTGTCTGTTTTTGTGCCAGTACCATATTGTCTTGATAACTAGAGTTTTGTAATATAGCTTTAAGTCCAGACTTGTGATGTCTCCACCTTTGCTTTTGTTTTTCAAGATTGCTTTGGGTAGTTGGGGTCTTTTTGTGGTCCCACAGAAATTTTTGGATTGTTTGTTCTAATTCTGTGACAAATGTTGGTGGTATTTTGATAGGTATTGTGTTAAATGTATAGATTGCATGGAAATTAAAGGACATCCTACTAAAGAGAGGGTGAACAAGGAAACTAAATAATAAATTTTAAAAAAATGCATGTATGCAAATAAAAATTAAAACATGACAGTCCAGAACTTCTGGAATGCAGGAAAGGTGGTCATAAGAGGGAAGTATATGGCAATACAGTCCTATCTCAAGAAGTAAGAAAAGTCTCAAAGACACAACCTAACCTCACACCTAAGGAAATAGAAAAGGAATAGCAAATAAAGCCCAAAGTCAGCATAATAAGGGAAATAATAAAGATTAGTGCCAAAATTGATGATATAGAAACAAACAAAAACAGTAGAAAAGATTAATGAAACTAAGAGCTCATTCTTTGAAAGAATTAATAAAATTGATAAAACCCTAGCCAGACTTATCAAAAAGAAAAGAGAAAGGACCCAAGTAAAGCCATGAATGAAAGAAGGGAGATCACAACCAGCATACAGAAACACAAATAATCATAAGACAATATTATGAAAAATTATATTATGAAAAAACAACTTTTAAATTATGAAAAAACAACTGCCCCCAAGTAAAAATCTTAAAAAAAAATAAAAATCAGCATACAGAGGGCACCTGCGTGGCTCAGTGGGTTAATGCCTCTGCCTTCGGCTCAGGTCATGATCTCAGGTTCCTGGGATCAAGGCCCGCCTCAAGCTCTCTGCTTGGCAGGGAGCCTGCTTCCTCATCTCTCTCTCCCTGCCTCTCTGCCTACTTGTGATCTCTCTGTGTCAAATAAATAAATAAAATCTTTAAAAAATCAGGATACAGAGATCTTTTGCATTTCTACACCCCAATCAGGCAATCAGGAAGAAATGGATAAATTCCTAGAAACATATAAGCTACCAAAACTGAAACAGGAAGAAATAGAAAACTTAAACAGACGCATGACTAACAAAGAAATTTAATCAGTAATCAATTTACAATGGCACTAGAAACTGTAAATACCTAAGAATAAACCTAACCAGTGAGGTTAAAGACCTGTGCTCTGAAAACTATAGAATGCTTATGAAAGTAATTTAAAAGAACATAAAAAAATGGAAAAAAAAACATTTCATGCTCATGGATTAGAAAGACAAATTTTGTTAATGTCTATACTACCCAAAGCAATCTACTCTCTCTTCTAAAGGTTGGAGTGTAGCTTCAGTTTTGTGTGTGAAGGATCTAATGGTTTTCCTTCTAGTTTGGATGCCCTATAACATATACAGTGAAGTTGAAAAACAATAAAAAAGCATACATATAAATAAACCTATTCTTCTGGACATGTTTTGGAGATTCTGTATGTATAATTTTCTTCTGAGCCTTTTCCTTGTGAGATTTTAACTTACATCTAAAATCACACATTTGTCCTACTCTCCAATATAGCCTTATATTTGGAATTCAGAACCTTTGATCTAAACTTATCATAACATATATTAGCTTAACATAAGAAAACAAATATTTTGTGAAAGCTCTAATATTATTTTCTTTCTGCATCTCATCAGCTTAAATATGAGTGGCAATAGTGACTTTCTAATTTATTATGAAGTCATACACATTTTTCTAAACTCTTTTTGTGTAGTCAGATTTAATATGTACTACTTTATCCTCCCCAAGTTAATAAACTCCTTAAATGTATGTGCTATATCTTATATGAGTCTTATTATTACTCATACTAAACTTGAAAAGTAGTAAACACCACAAACACTGGTCAAACAGAAAACATTTCATTTATGTTTTCTATTATCCTCATTTTTAAATCTGTTATTCCTTATATGTTTCACTCCCCCCATTTCTTAGTTCACCTAACCTAAATCTAACAAAAAAACACTTATTTTGAAATTTGTGCATCTTATTTCCATTATTAATTCTCTTGATTCTCAAAACAATGAATTATAACTGTAACATATGCACACAGTACAGCTTAATGAAAAGATCTTTGGCAACAAATAGAATTGTGTTTCTAATGCAACCAAGAAAGTTAAACAAATTTGGATAAGTTGTTTAATTTTTGGTTTCCTTGTCTATAAAATGGGGGAAATAATAGAGTTATTGTAAAATGTAAGATATCTTTCTCAGTGCTCAGTACATCATAGGTGCACAATAAATAAGAACCATCATTGCTTTTTGATGATAGAGCAACTAAAATCAAAGTTAGAGCCAGTAGGAGATGGGCACCAAAAGCTGATAGATTCTAAGTAGCTGTTCAGATGCTTATTAGACTTTTCTGGAATCATTACTGGGAAGATAATCTTTTTAGAATAAGGTATAAGTTCCTTTGGGAGAAAATTGAAAGATTGGGAATAACATGGATTTCATGTAGAACGTTACTCCATGGTGGGAAGCACTAAATGTACTTATAAACCCCCAAATCATATTGGGGAATTCTAATTATTTTCCCTTTGCTACAAAAACCATATTGGCTTTCCAAAGCTGTGAGAATAGACCAAGCCTGAAAACCCAGAATTCTCCATGAAGAAAATGAAGTCAGCATTCTTAGGAACAAAATCAAGGAAATCAAAACCAATTTACATAACAAAGTAAATTTTTCAAACCTAAAAATAACTCCATACACAAAAAGATTACTCAAAATTAAAACTAATTTGAAAACCATTTTTAGATATGAAAATAAATTAATTCTATCTTGTAACAAATGTGTTGAAAATGTATAGTAAAAGATAATGCACTGATAATCATTTATTAGAAGTGCTTCATATTTCTTGACCCAATATGAAAACAATTGATTAGACTTAAAATTTCCTGTGCAACATGATACAGTCTTTGGAGGGCAGTATATTATTGTGGTTCACCAACAATTCTAATTGTATATGTATCCAAAATATTTCCAGCAAATTCCTAAATGTGTTGTTTGAGGTAAAAATGTATCTTTACTTAGTGTATTAAAGCATCCCACATATTGGAGATTCCACAGCATTTGGGGAGAGCCAGTATGACTAATCATCATGCCCATATTCTCCAGATATTGGTTTAGCCTAGGTTTTTACTCCAGCTATTCTTGGCCCCACTCCCAGTTAGAGAGTAGCTTATAATCCATGGTAATAAACCTCAGTATCTCTACCCAATTGAACCATGTCATAGAGTTTTTCAAATTTATTGACTTCCAGAGATTATACAGTTTTAAATTGCCCAAGTGATTTTCCCCACCAGGAAAGCCTCAGACACACAGATGGCATTTATAGATATACAGTTCCTACAACTTTAACTTAGAACAAAGATGGTTATTAATAAGTAATTCTGTGTCAAGTATCACCCTGGTCTGACTCTGTGAATTCTGAAAAACATCCCTGTTCTCTCTGTAAATTGCAAAATACCTTCATAGTGCTTTGCTTAATCAAATTTCATGGTCCAAAATTGAGGGAAGCTTACTCTGTCCTCCATGACCAAAACGACCTTTCAGCAACTGACCAGAACAAAGACAGCTAGCCCAATATGCAATGGATGATCATGTACTCTGGGTAACTTGGGCCACAAATCAACTTTCCTTAATTCATCTGTATCAGTTATCTAGACTGGCCACTTCACTCTCTGTCATATTCATACTCTGCCTCAGCTAGGTACATCATCATTGGGTTAGTTTTATTATATTCATTGGTGTGAAATTAGTCACAAATATTTTTTTTCTTTTTAGTCTTGATAAGCTTTTGGATGTGATAGACTTTCAGAGGAAAATGAATTACTGTACCAGATGGTGTAATGTGGAGATATCTATTTTCAGTAGTTCTTCCAAAGAGGGACTAATGCTAGGTCAAGTGAGCAAACTTTCTTTATCATATTGAGTTTTATGAAATATTAAAAATAAATAACACATAAATTTAACCCCAAATTCTTAGAAAAGTGAGGAATCTGCTAATACGTTAGAATGCAGTGGGGAAAAAATAAACAATAACAACAAAAATAATAGCCTTGGCTATTCAGGATCTTTTGTGTCCCATACAACTTTAGGATTGTTTGTCCTAGCTCTGTGAAAATTACTCTTGGTATTTCAATAAACACTGCATTAAAATGTAGATTGCTCAGAGAAAGATAATTATAATATGATCTCTCTGATATGAGGAATTTGAGAGGCAGGGTAGGGGGTCATGTGGGGTAGGGAGGGAAAAAATGAAATGATGGAACCAGCGAGGGATACAAACCATAAGAGACTCTTAATCTCAGGAAACAAACTGAGGGTTCTTGTGGGGTAGGGGAGAGGGATAGGGTGGCTGGGTTATGGATAAATAAATAAATAAATAAATAAATAAATAAATAAATAAAGACTGCTTTGGGGAAGTATAGACATTTAACATTTGTTCTTCCAATCCGTGAGCATGGAATATATTTCCATTTCTTTGTGTCATCTTCAATTTCTTTCATCAGTGTTTTATGGTTTTCAAATTACAGGTCTTTCACCTCTTTTACCAGATATTTCTTTAAGTTGATGGCTTATCTTTATATGATAAAATAATTCTTACACTTTATTTATAGGATAACATTAATAGTAATGATTTACTGCTTAGACTATATAATCATTTTTAGGTGGCATAAGGTGACCTGTGAGTTGGTTCTTTAAAACTAATATTTTGAGGGGCACCTGGGTGGCTCAGTTGGTTAAGCGACTGCCTTCAGCTCAGGTCATGATCCGGGAGACCCCCGGATTGAGCCCCGCATCGGACTCTCTGCTCGGCGGAAAGACTGCTTCTCTCTCTCTCACTCCCCCTGCTTGTGTTCCCTCTCTAGCTGTGTTTCTCTCTTTCAAATAAATAAATAAAATCTTAAGAAAAACTAATATTTTGAGTAGCTCCTCTATTTTGAACATATCAGACAAAATGGTGTGCCAAAAAATAAATGACATGTAAAAGGCACTGATTTATTATTCATCAGTTGTGTTTTTTAGATATCCATTTAATTCTAAACCTGTAGAAGGAAATATTTTCTTTTTATTTTTTTTAAGATTTTATTTATTTTCAGAGAGAAACACAGCTAGAGAAGAAACACAAGCAGAGAGGGAGAAGCAGGCTTTCTGCCGAGCAGGCAGCCCGATGCAGGGCTCGATCCTGGGACTCCAAGATCATGACCTGAGTTGAAGGCAGAGGCCTAACCACTGAGTCACCCAGGCGCCCCTGGAAATATTTTCTTGACATTTCTGATTGATGACACGTCAATATGTATAAACAAATTCATTCTCATTACAAAGGCGAATAAAGTAAGACAATGACTGAAAACTACAGAAACACTTTCTGTTTTAAATTGAGCTTCAAAATTCTAGACTTCCAAGTTAAATTATAAAGCCGTAGTGATCAAAACAGTATGGTACTCTTAAAAAATAGACACATAGATCAACAGAATTGAAAACCTAGAAATGACACCACAACTATATGGTAAATTAATTAATCTTCAACAAAGCTGAAAAGAATACCCAATGGGAGAAAATCTCTTCAAAAAAACAGTCTTGGAAAAACTGGACAGCAATAAGCAAAGGAATAAAATTGTACAATTTTCTTATATCATACCCAAAAATAAATTCAGAAAGAATCAAATATCTGCATATAAGACATGAAACTGCAGAAATCCTAGAGAAGGACATAGGCAGTAACCTCTTTGATATGAGTCATAACACATTTTTCTTAGATATGTCTCCTGAAGCAAGGAAAACAAAAGCAAAGAATAACCTATTGAGACTTCATCAAAATAAAAAAACTTCTGAACAGAGAAGGAAACATTGTCAAAACTAAAAGTCAGCTTATGGAATGGGAGAAGATATTTTTAAATGACATATCTGATAAAAGGTTAATATCCAAAGTCTATAAAGAATTTATAAATCTAAACACCCCAAAATTGGATAATCCAATTAAAATTGGGAAGAAAACATAAATAGACATTTTTTTCCAAAGAAGACATACAAATGGCTAATAGTCACATGAAAAGATGCTCAACATCACTGATCATCAGAGAAATGAAAATCAAAACTACAATGAGATATCACTTCACACCATTCAGAATGGTAAAATCAACAACACAAGAAACAACATGTGTTGGGGAGGATGTGGAGAAAGGGAAGCCCTCTTGGTAAGAGTGCAATGTGGTGCAGCCACTGTAGAAAACAGTAGAGAAGTTCCTCAAAAAGATAAAATAGAACTACCCTAAAATCCAGCAATTGCACTGCTAGGTATTTACAGAAAGGATACAAAATACTGATTGGAAGGGATACATGCACCCCGATGTTTATAGTAGCATTATCTACAATAGCAAAATTATAGAAACAGCCCAAGTGTCTGTCTAATGATGAACACATGTATTCACAGGCACACACACACACAGTGAAATATTACTTAGCCATAGAAAGAGTGAAATCTTCATTTGCAATGGTGTGCACGGAACTAAGGAATATTATGCTAAGTGAAATAAGTCAGTCAAGGAAAGACAAATACCACATGATTTCCCTCATATATGGAATTTAAGAAACAAAAGAAAGGGGCATAGGGAAAAAATAGAGAGGGAAGCAAACCAAGGAACAGACTCTCAACTATAGGGAACAAAGTGATAGTTATCAAAGGTGAGGTAAGTGGTGGGGATGGGTAAAACAGGACATGGGGATTAAGGATTGCACTTGTGATGAGCATAGGGTGTTGTATGAAAGTGTTGAATCACTAAATTGTACAACTGAAACTAATACTAATCTATATGTTAACTAGTATTTTAAAAAACTTTTAAAAAAGAAATATCTGGTAATATGTTGTTAGCATTATAGAAATACCTGAATGTGACCTGCCAAGTAAAGCTGAAAATATTTTTAGCTAAGTATTAATAATTATAACAAAATTAAATGCTTTCTTCTGTTTCTGAGAATGTGGAGGAAACCTTGCCATTCCTTTCCATAAATAGTGTAAATTGAGAAAAAAGCTGTTGGAAGAAACAAATATATGTCAAGAAATAAGAAAAAAATTGAAGGGTTTTTTGAGTTAATGGTTGACATTTGCATATATTTTAGGGACCTAATGAGATAGTAATTATGCTGTCCAATACAGTTGAGCCTGGATGGGAAGGCTAGGCTCATGCTCTGAGCAGGAACCATTCTTATCATAATTTACTAAATGATCATGATCAATGGTTCAAACCTTTTTTTTCCTCAGTAGCTAATTAGATTTAGTGAGTTTCTTGACCCATATCCTTCTCCAGAATCTATACAGACTTTGTTTTGGTTAAAAACCTGTGCCTCTGATTATTTCCCAGGAACTCTGTCTATATCCTGATTTGCAGCAGCTTATGCTAATGTAGTCATTGCTGCAAGTAAAAATTATTCTTCTGAAATGCACTTTCCTCTCTGGATTTTTAGAGAAAGATAAAAGTAATTTATCTTTCAATTACTATAGAAGGAGAACTCACTTTAATTTTAAAATTCTAGATATCATGTTTGTTTTGTAAAAGATTTAATGTATTTATTTGACAGAGAGAACACAGCCAGAGAGGGAACGCAAGCAAGGGGAATGAGAGAGGGAGAAGCAGGCTTCTTGCCAAGAAGGGAGCCAGATGTGGGGCTCCATCCTGGGTCTCTGGAATCATGACCTGAGCCAAAGGCAGACGCCCAATGACTGAGCCACCCAGATGCCCCAGATATCATGTTGTTATAAGATAAGTCGTAATAGTCAAACCATTAATGACTGCATCCTCTTCTGGATTCATGTACCACCAATTATTATATTAACTTCCTCACATCTTATTCTAAGTCTGTTTTCCCTTTATGTTTACCCTATAATCTTGACCCTCCTCAAACTTGGAATTTCCTAGAACTCAGGGTTTCCTGAGTACTTTCTCTTGTCTTGTAGCTTGGCCAAACTATTGCCTTGGCACATGGTATAGCACGTAAGCATCCAGTGTATGGCCAGGTCTGTGTTAATGTTGTAATATAACACAATGTGCATATTCATTTTTATTTTAGGTTTGTTTTTCCCTGGGGGCATAGTAGAATAATTATCTCCTACTCTTGCAAGGAAGCAGTGGTAAAAGCCAGCAAAGCAGAATTTGCTACATTATAAGGTCCTTGGGAGAAGCCTGAATGGTACCTCTTTATTTTTGAGTGATTTAAAAATGACATCTTTTCACATTTCCGAATGAATAATACATGTGTCTCTTAATCCTCAAACTTTGTTAAGCAATAATAAGAAGAGAAATGAACTGGAGGAGGTGTCAAAGGTGTAGGGTGTAGCCTTTTCTCTGTCATAGACTCATAGAGGTACTTGGCCCACTCATTTCAATTCTCTGAGCCTCAGTTTTTCCAATTGTAAAATGCAAACTCTCAATGTATACCATTTTTCACAGCATAAGTCTTAGTTGTTTTCCATTGCTCCCATCAATGGCAGGATTTGAATCTGTTTCTGACAATTTTATTTGACTCATGGTCCATTAGACCTAAGAAGGCTTTGGGGAGATCACTTTAATGGGCAAGGGAAACAGCACTATCTGTGGTCCCCTCTTTCAGGATTAGAAGAAAGAGTTACATTCCTTTTCTGGCTCTGAGTACCTCATTAATGCAAAAAACTGTCTATTAGAGGAATGCAGAAAGCATGCTTCTTTCTCCTATTCATTTCAGTCACCTATTACAAAGAGGGAAAATTGAGTTCATTCATTCCTAAAGGTCTCTAAGTGAAAGTTCAGTGAATTTTTTGCAGGAGTCAATGTCCCGCTTTGTATTTATTCACCTTTACAATATTCAGTACCATATTGTACTGGCCCAAACAGAATAGATATATTAGGTGATTTCTGTCTCACAGAAATATTGCTGAAAACACATAGCAAGATAGAGATGTACATGTGTTTACAAGTGCAAAGAATATTTCCTATAATAAAAAAGTAATCCCACTCACACACAAACTTCTTGAAGGATGGTTTTTATGTGATCCAGGTATTTGCTAGAGTAGCCGGTGGAATCTTTCCTTCAGCTGAAAGATTTGAATTCCATCTCTAAATGAATGCTTTTGCCACAATACCTGCTATTTACAGAAGCCAAGGAAATAAATATGCCTTGCTAAATGATCTAAAGCTCTCTAACAAATGTAGCTCTAGTTGAATAAAATTATACCTTTTTTATTAAAGTAGTATAAAATGAAGTATATAAAAAAATAAAAACTAAAATAAAGTTCATGCACACCATTGTTAAGAGCAAAGAAAGGAGCAGGAAAGTCATTTGATATTTCATCCTGGGTCATGTTGGAAATCCATCCTTTCCTTTTCTTTTTACCCTTTCCTTTTTTATAATCACTGAATGCAATTCCTAACAGTTACATGATACTGATAATCCCATCATTTGGTTTAAAGTTAGAAGACACCTTCCTCAATATTTCTACTTGAACACAAAAGAGAAAAAAAAACATGCAAACCAGGAAACAATTTTACTTACATTTTGTCAAAATAACTTCATTATGAGTATCTAAAAATGTAAATTTAACCTAAATCACTTAGCTTATTGATATTTTAATGTACCAATTATTCTGATAGATATAGCTTATCTATGAGTAACAGAGCAGCTATATATCTTATCTTCTTATTTCTTTTCTCTCATTATAATTGTATTTTGTTGTCATTGTTGTTCTGCAGAGCATTATTTGAAAGCAGAATCTCTACACCTAACATTAACTACAATTCACATTTGTGGGAAAAATATGTCACTTATACAAGCTAATAAGAAAATGCATTCATGTTAGTAAAAGTCCTGAGACATTATAGTTCTTATTTTTTAATCATTGCTCATTTTGAAAGTAACAGAAACCTAACCATTTTAATTATTTAGCAGATAAAAATATCACCTCCAAAAAGTTATAACAAAGAGTAGATAAAAAATATTCTGCACATTCTGCAAGTGACTTTACTTAATATAGAGTTGGTTAAATTATGAATGTTCATGGATATATTTTATTCAATATCGATTGAGTGGAACACATTAAGAAAACTCCCCACGTCAAACTCACATTTCTCCCCATTTTAAGTTACCTCCCCCTCCCACATCAAGCAGCCAACTGTATATATATATATATATATATATATATATATATATATATATATATATATATTTGTGCAAATACTAAGGAAATGACATACAAGGATCATCTAGGTTCATGATATCCATACCACCCTTAGATCTGACAGGTTACCCAGAATCTGGTGTGAAGAGACCAATTCTAGACATTAATAGTAAAAGGCTCAGATAAGATCTAATTATTCATTTAAAAAGGAGCCTACCATTTCAGTTTATTTCTGTTTTCTCCAGAGATCTCCAAAGAATTCAAAGGACAGCCATTCCAACAAGGATGCTACTGATATATGCATCAATTCCAGCTCCCTGTTCTGAGAAAAAACAGTCCATTTATTTCTCACTACCAAGAATGGAAATAAATACAAAAAGAAAAATAGAAGAAAGAAAGAAAGAAAGAAAGAAAGAAAGAAAGAAAGAAAGAAAGAAAGAAAGAGGAAAAGTAAGGAAGAGGGGAGGGAGGGAGGTACAGAAGGAGGGGGGAAGAATAAAAAGAAAACAAGATTTTAGAAAGCCAAAAGAAGAATAAAATAGCAAAAGGAAAGAAAAGAGAGAAAATAAAAGAAAATTCTCAGCATTACCTAACCACTACCATGTTGTAAAACATGGTAGTGAGATGTCAGAGTGAAATATGCAAGCCTCTGTGCACACTGAACATTTCCGTTTGCCAGGGGTTAGCTTGAGCTAGCTTGTGCTCAGTCTCTCTCTCTCTCTCTCTCTCTCTCTCTCTCCCCCTGATTAATGATGCAGAACTATGCTATGGGCTTTACATAAAGCCTGCTAAGCTTAAACTTAGCAAAGAAACTCTTGTTTCTATTTATAGGATCACCGTTCATTGTCTTCTAATCTTGTGGTTGAACTAAGTTTTGACTTTGTGACGATACGTAGCCTAATTGTTTATGGAGGCTTTTCTCAGAAGTTACATGCCCTCTGGCCCCTTTAATAGAGAGTGGACCACTGCAATAAACACTGTGATCCTTTCTCCCAGGCCCTGTAGTTACAGGTATTGAGGTACCAAAGTAGACACATTTCTTACCTAAAGTTGCCCTTAGGAAGCTCCCAGTAGGAGAGTTCAAAGTGAAAATGACCTCTGCCTAGGGTATTCTTAGATGTGTAGACCTTTAAACCCCTGAGATTAAAATAAATACTCTACTCTTTAAGAAAAACTTGAAAATACTTAACTCACCTCTCACTTCCTGTTCATCCACTCTGCATTCCCCCCAGAGTCCTGGGGCAGGAAGTGTAAGTAAACTCCCATTTCCTCTCAGTGGTTAGGGATAATTGGGTGAAAAGAATCTGATTTCCTATAGCCCACACCCTTAACCACAGCGTATGGAAGATGGTGTTCCAAGTAGCCTCAGAGCTCAAGAACCCAGCACCACATCGTATTAGACACCTAACATACTACCACTAGCAGCAGGATCCCTGAGAGATGAACAAGAGGCAACTAAAGGCAATCTCCAAGACTTAAGTAGTACATTAGACCAGAGCAAGGGAACTTTTCACATAGACCATGGGAGAAAGAAGTATATTAATTCAGGTCCAGCCTCATGCCAGGACATAACATTCACAACATATTATAGGAAGCAAAGCACTGTAGGACTCTTTGCTCTCTTCACTAATGCCTGAAACACAAGTCCTTTGGAGGCAAACATTTCCTTCTTCCTGAGTCTTGATTTTCAAATCCTGACAATCTTAGAAATATACTTATTTGAAAACTTCGGTGGAATGAATTTATTAGAATTGAAATGATGAGAGTAGATGGTGGGAGCAGGATATAAAAGAAAAATGAAAAGATTCCAGGACACAAAAACTGAATTACAAATATAATATTTAATGATTTTACACTAAGCTAGCTATGGTGAGAATAGTTCTGAGCAAGTGTAGAAAATATAGGGAAAAGGGGCAAATTAATCTATTTTTGCATTAGGTCAGACATATTGACAAGAGATCACAATTCATTGTCCCTGCTGTATCTTTTTATTCAGTACTCCACAGTCTGGCAGAATATGGCATTAATGCTTTATTTGTTACTCATTCATTCATTCATTTATTTATTATTTTTATTTGTTTATTTAAATAAAATTTCCTACTTGCTTTTTCCTTTGTTGTGATGGTCTCTCCCTTTACTCTGACTTAACTCCATTTATCCAACATCTACTGAATAACTGCCAGATACAGACCAGTAGATCAAAAATAGCTGAAGAAGAGAGAATGAAGGGAAAAGAGTAGGAAAGAGCTGATGGTAAACAAAAGGATATCACCTCCCAGCAACTTTTTATAATATAGTTAAGCAGATAATACATTATGTAGTTACCTCAAATATAAGGCAATATACATGCTATAAGGCCCTAAAAATGTTATATTTACTGCTGCAAGATTTTACAGAAGAAGTCAGGGCTCCCGGGGGGCTGGAATAAGGAATGGAATTTTAGGATGCAAGTCAGGCAAGTCTTCCAGGAGAATGAGAGATTGGGATGGGCCTATTAAGAATAGCAGGATTTCAAGGCTTCTGGGTGGCTCAGTTGGTTAAGCAACTGCCTTCAGCTCAGGTCATGATCCCGGGTCCCAGGATTGAGCCCCGCATTGGGCTCCCTGCTCGACGGGAAGCCTGCTTCTCACTCCCCCTGCTTGTGCTCTCTCTCTAGCTGTGTTTCTCTCTGTCAAATAAATAAATAAAATCTTTCAAAAAAGAACAGCAGGATTTCAATAAGCACAGAACAGAAAGACGTATTTTCAGACTTCTAAAATCCCATAAATTTTGCTATTTTATATAAGCTCATCTTTTTTATCCTCATTTTCTTCTTGTCTGATTCCACCAAGTAAGATTGGGAAAGGGACATATTAGTCTTGTGGTTTCAGCTTGCTGTCCCAAATAGAACTCATAGGAGCCAATCCTCATATATTGTAACATAAAATACCTGGTGGTTAAATTTCCTGACCTAGGATATGCTTATTCTTCTTATTTAGATCAAGGAGATTTCCCCCAATTAGAATCAAAGTATTACCCCTATAGGAACATTGTTAAATTCCACTCCAAATTGGTCAGATAAGAATAATATATCAGAGGAGGTGCAAGATGGCAGAAAAGTAGATGTCCCCATTCCAAAGGGTCCCCTGAAGTGTGCTAAAAACCTGTAAAAACACTGTGAGCACCCATGAAATCAGCCTGAAATGTAATATTACACACTTCTGGATCTCTACAGGGGAAGAAGAGCATCAACAAAGAGGTAAAGTGGAGAGGGAACACTTGGAGTGATATCTGAAGACAAGGGCCAGGGGAGGGAGCCCACAGAAGTGACCCATTGGAAAGCAATACCCCAGTACAAAAGTGCTCTGTGCTTGGGAAGCAGCACCAAATTGCAGTCTGATTAAAAGCAGTCCAAAACAGAGGGTCTTAAGAGGCAACGAGGGAATGCTGACCACCATTGGCAGGGATATAAATTTGTGGCTCTGGGCCGGAGATAGAAAGTGTTCCCTGGTGCCACGTGAGGGAACCCAATGGCTCGGAGTCTCCTTAAAGCCACCACTTGGGCTGGGGGCGTGGAACCCACAAGGGAGGCAATTCTGCAGACTTCCGCGCCACCTGCGGGACCACAGGATCTTAGTGCTTCCTGCGTGGGTGTGGACTACAGAGATTGTCTGGGCAGAGACAAGATCTTACGATCCTAAATCCATCACGGTTTCTATGGCACAGGAGCAAAGCAACAAGCAGGGGCTTCGGGCACCATTCTGACTAATGGCTGTAGGTGCTCACTGCCTGTGAGAATGGTGAGATACAGGGGAAAATGCAGAGAGTCTCAGTGCCTCACACCATCCAAAGGGGAGCTAGCTGAAGCCTCTCTCTGAGACGGAGGTCTGGGCGCAGACACCTTACTCTGCCCTGACTTTTCAAAAAGCTGCAAAAAACCACAAAAGAACAAACCCTCCAGAGAACAAAAGACTGAAAACCTGGTTGCCATGGGGCCTAGTCCCTAGAAAGGGGGCAGAGAGACTCAGCCCACTTAACACTGACTGAAAAACAGTGCAGCAGTCCCCTCCCCCAGAAGACAAGCCAGAAGAACAAGAGGACAACACCAAAGGGTCTCCATAAAACTGTTAAATCCCAACATCGAGAAAAAGCAATATATTAAGCTTCTGGTACTACCCCCAAAACTGTATGTTTTATAGAAACAGCTTTTCATTTTATTTTCATTTTAACTTTTTTCTATTTTTATTTTTTTAAGTTTTCACTTTAAATTTTAAATTCATAATCACAGTTTTTGTTCCTTTATTTTTTAATCCACTTATTATCACGTGATATTTAATACAACACACCATAATAACTTTTTACCCTGAACTTTTTTCAAACACATACCTGTTTTGCTGTTGTTGTTGTTGTTGTTGTTGCATCTTTTGTTTGGTTGGTTTTCTGCTTTTTTTTCCCTTTTTTCCTCTCTTCTTTCCTTTATTTGTTTTTCTTTTAAATACACATGTAGTTATAAGCTTCAAGAAAATCCTTCATTCCTATTCAAAACTGCCCATATATATAAACCAGTTTTAATTTTCCTAAATCTCTAGAAAGTGGACTCCTCTAACAATAATAACAAGACACACCCAGGAGGATCTGAGATAATTTCCTTCCCCACAATGAGGGTCTGGACTCACCTTCCCATCCTATTCTTCTGTCAGTGTTTCTGTGTAATTGTTTTTGCCTTTGCAATATATAAATACTGTTCCTGGGGGTCATTTGGGTTGGATATAGATTTTATTTCTTCAACTTTCTTATACTTTTGACGGTCTTTTTCTTTACTCTTTTGTGGTTTTGTATCATATAAATCCTATCATTGGGGCCCATTTTGGCTGGGTTTTTTCTTCCTTCTTTTCTATTTTCTCCCTCTTTTTTATTTCTTCTTCCTTTTTGGTGGTGACTTCTGATTACTCTGAAACATTCCAATGAGCAACTCACCTGGATAGTGGTTGAAATATTCAGCTATATATCCCTCAAACACCCCTTGCCAAAATTACTCAGAGGAGGAACAACCAAGAAGAAAAAAAAAAAAAAAACAGAGACTGTTACCCCTGTCACAAAACATAATGAAATGAACATAAACAATATGAGAGAAATAGAATTCAGGGTAGTAATCATCCCAGCAATGGCTAAGCTGGAAAAGAACATTAGTGGCAAATAGAAGCTCTAAGGACAGAAGTGAAAGCCGAATTGGCAGAGGTTAAAAAGGCTATTAATGAGATGTAATCTAATTTAAATATGCTAGGGTTGGTGAAGCTAAAGATCATATTAGTGATTTAGAAGACAGATGGGTGGAGAAGAAGGAGCAAAAGAAGCTAAAATCCATGAAAATAGAATTAGGGGGAAAAAATGATACCATGAAATGCTCCCATATCAGAATTATTGGAATCCCCAAGGGAGCTGAGAGAGAGAGAGAGAGAAGCTTAGAAGATACAGGTTGAAAATTTCCCTAATGTGGGGTTGAAACAAGTATTTGTGTCCTAGAGGCAGAGAGGACAGCCCCCCAAAATCAATGAGGCTAGAAAAACCTCCAGGCACATAATTGTGAAATTCATGAATCATAAATTCAAAGAATATGTCTTAAAGGCAGCTAGGGGGAAGCGATCTCTTACATAAAGAGGGAGGACCATCAGAATAATGTCAGACCTATCCACAGAAACCTGACAAGCCATAAAGGGCTGGCAAGACATATTCAGGAAATTAAATGAAAAAAAAATATGCAACCAAGGATAATGTACCCAGCAAGGTTGACTTTCAGAATGGAAGGATAGATAAAGAGCTTCCAGGACTGCCAAGGTCTAAAAGATTATGTGACCACCATACCAGCAATACAAGAAATATTAATGGGGTTTCTATAAAAGAGAAATTAACCCAAGAGTGACACAGAGCAGAAATTTGCAGAGGTAATCTATAGAAACATGAACTTCACAGGCAACATGATGTCAATAAAAACGTACCTATCAATAATTACTCTCAATGTGAACGGTCTAAATGCTCTAATAAAAAGGCATAGGGTTGCAGACCAGAGAAAACCATAGGACCCGTCCATATGCCATTTACAAGAGACACATTTTGAAACAAAAGACAATTCAATCTTGAAAGTGAGGGGATGGAGGACCATCTTTCCTGCCAATGAACCTCAAAAGAAAGCCAGGCTAGGAATTCTTATATCAGATAAAATAGATTTTAATCTAAAGACTGTAGTCAGAGACACAGAAGGACACAACATCATTCTAAAAGGGTCTATACACCAAGAATCTAACAATTGTAAATAGCTATGCTCCAAACATGAGAGCCCCCAACTGCATAAGCCAACTGTTAAGCAAAATAAAGAGTCATATTGATATGAATATATTAATTGTAAGAGATCATAACACATAATTCTTAGCAATGGACAGATAATCTAAAGAGAAAATCAACAAAAAAAACAAAAGCTTTGAATAACCACATTGGATTAGATGGATCTCAAAGATAAATTCAGAACATTCTACCCTAAAACAGCAAAACACTCAATCTTCTCAAGTGCACGTGGAACTTTCTCCAGAATAGACCACATATTAGGTCACAAACCAGGGCTCAACTGATACCAAAGGATTGAGATTATTCCCTGCACATTCTCTGACCACAGTGTCTTGAAACTGGAACTCAACCACAATAAAAAGTTTATAAGAAAATCAAACACTTGGAAGCTAAAGACTACCCTGCTCAAGAATCTTTGGATCAACCAGGAAATCAAAGAAAATCTTAAACCCTTCATGGAAACCAATTAGAATGAAGATACATTGGTCCAACCTATGGGATACAGCAAAGGCAGTCTTAAGGGGGAAATACATAGCCATCAAAGCCTCACCCAAAAAAAATTGAAAAATCTTGGGTGCCTGGGGATTCAGTGGGTTAAAGCCTCTGCCTTCAGCTCAGGTCATGATTTCAGGGTCCTGGGATCAAGGCCCGTGTCGGGCTCTTTGCTCATCAGGGTGCCTGCTTTTTCCTCTTCCTCTGCCTCCTCTCTGCCTACTTGTGATCTCTTTGTCTGTGAAATAAATAAATAAATAATCTTTAAAAAATTGAAGAATCTCAAATACAACAACTCTCATTAAACCTAAAGAACTGGAAAATCAACAATAAATTAAAGCAATCCCACACACAAGACAGGAAATATTAAGATTGGAGCAGATCAACAAATTAGAAACTGGAGATACAGTAGAACACATCAACGGAATTAGAATCTGATTCTCTGAAAGAATTAATAAGACTGATAAACCATAGGCCAAACTAATTCCAAAGAAAAGGGAGAAGACCCAAATTAATAAAATTATGAATGAAAGTGGAGAGATCATGGCTAAAACCAAGGAAATAGAAACAATCATCATAAATTACTATCAACAGTTATATACTGATAACTTTAACAACCTAGAAGATATGGATGCATTCCTGGAAACCTACAAACTTCCAAGACTGAAACAGGAAGAATTTGACAATCTGAATAGACTAATATCTAGTAATGAGACTGAAGCAGTGATCAAAAACCTCCTAAAAAACAAGAGCCAAGGACCTGACGGATTCCCTGGAGAGTTCTACCAAACATTTAAAGAAGAAATAACACCGATTCTTCTGAAGCTGTTTCAAAAAATAGAAACAAAAGGAAAACTTCCAGACTTTTTCTATGAAGCCAGCATTACTCTAATCCCCAAACCAGACAAAGACCCCATTAAGAAGGAGAACTTCAGACCAATATCTCTGATGAATATGGATGCCAAAATTCTTCACAAGATCCTTGTTAATAGGATCCAACAACACATTAAAAGGATTATCCACCATGAGCAGTTGGGATTTATCCCAGGGATGCAAGGGTGGTTCAACACTTGCAAATCAATCAACGTGATAGAACAAATCAATAAGAGAAGAGAGAAAAATCACATGGTACTCTCAATTAATGCAGAAAAAGAATTTGACAAAATACAACATCTGTTCCTGATTAAAACTTTTCAAAGTACAGGGATAGAAGAAACGTTCCTCAACCTCATAAAATCTATCTATGAGAGACCCACAGCAAATATCATTCTGAATGGGGAAAAACTGACAGCCTTCCCTCTGAGATCAGGAACAAGACAAGGATGCCAACTCTCACCACTAGTGTTCAACACAGTGTTCGAAGTCCTAGCAACAGCAATCAGACAACAGAAAGAAATAAAAGGTATTCAAAATGGAAAAGAAGAAGTCCAACTCTCTCTCTTTGCAGATGACATGATACTGTACATGGAAAACCAAAAACTCTATCCCCAAACTACTAGAACTCATACAACCATTTGGTAATGTGGCAGGATACAAAATCAATGCACAGAAATCAGTTGCATTCTTATACACTAACAATGAAAATATAGAAGGGGAAATCAGAGAATCGATTCAATTTACTATAGCACCAAAAACCATAAAATACCTAGGAATAAACCTAACCAAAAAACTTAAGGATCTATACTCTAGGAACTACAGAACACTCATGAAAGAAACTGAAGACACAAAAGGATGGGAGAGCATTCTATACTCATGGATCAGAAGAATAAACATTGTTAAAATGTTTATACTGCCCAGAGCAATCTATAATTTCAATGCCATCCCCATCAAAATTCCACCAACATTTTTTAAAGCATTGGAACAAGCAATCCTAAAATTTATATAGAACCAAAAAAGACCTTGAATTGCTAAGGAATTGTTGAAAAAGAAAAACAAAGCTGAGGAAATCACATTACCTGATTTTAGGCTTTATTACAAAGCTGTGGATCACCAAGAGAGCATGGTACTGACACAAAAACAGACAAATAGACCAATGGAACAGAGTAGAGAGTCCAGATAGGTAGCCACAAATTTATGGTCAAATCATATTCAACAAAGCAGGAAAAAATATCCAGTGTAAAAAAGACAGTCTCTTCAATAAATGGTGCTGGGAAAATTGGACAGCAACATATAGAAGAATGAAACTACATAAAAATTCTCTTACACCACACACAAAGATAAACTCAAAATGTATGAAATACCTCAATGTAAGTCAGGAATCTGTCAAAGTCCTATAGGAGAACATAGGCAGTCACCTCTTTGACATTGGCTACAGCAACTTCTTTCAAGAAACGTCTCCAAAGGCACAGGACAAAAGCGAAATGAACTTTTGGGACTTCATCAAAATAAAAAGCTTCTGCACAGCAAAGGAAACAGTCAAGAAAACTAAGAGGGAACCCACGGAATGGGAGAGGATATTTGCAAATGACACTACAGGCAAAGGACTGATATCCAAGATCTATAAAGAACTACTCAAACTCAACATCCAAAAAGAAGATGATCACATCAAAAATGGGTAGGAGACATGAAGAGGCACTTCTCCATAGAAGATATACAAATGGCTAACAGACACATGAAAAAGTGTTCATCATCACTAACTATCAGGGAAATTCAAACCACACTGAGATACCACCTTACACCAGTCAGAATGGCCAAAGTTAACAGTATAGAAAACAAAAAGTGTTGGAGAGGCTGTGGAGAAAGGGGAACCCTCTTACACTGTTGGTGGGAATGAAAGTTGGTGCAGCCACTTTGGAAAACAGTGTGGAGATTTCTTAAAAAATTAAAAATAGAGCTAACCTATGACCCTGCAATTGCACTAATGCATATTTACTCCAAAGATGCAGATGTAGTGAAAAGAAGGGCCATATGTATCCCAATGTTCATTGCAGCAATGGCCACAATCGCCAAACTGTGGAAAGAGCCAAGGTGCCCTTCAATAGATGAGTGGATAAAGAAGATATTGTACATATATACAATGGAATATCACACCTCTATCAGAAAGGATGAATACCCAGATTTTGTAACAACATGGACCAGAATGGAAGAGATTATTCTGAGTGAAATAAGTCAAGTAGAGAAAGTCAATTATCACATGGTTTCACTTACTTGTGGTGTATAAGGAGTAATATAGAGGACAGTAGGAGAAGGAAAGGAAATGGGAAGTAGGGTAAATCTGGGAGGAAGGCAAAACATAAGAGACTTTTGACTCAGAAACAAACTGAGAGTCTTGGAGGGTAGGGGGTTGGAGAATGTGTGAGCCTGTTGGTGGGTATTGAGGGCACATATTACATGGAGCACTGGGTGCGGGGGCATAATAAACAATGAATCTTAGAACACTGAAAATAAATAAATAGATAAAAGATAAATAAATAATAAAAATAATATTATATCAGAAGTGAATGGAATATGAGTGATGATTTTTGTCTAAGCTCTAATTTTAAAGATGAAGAATGTGAGAGGGAAGGACCAGATTCATGTTTCATAGTGAATTAATGATAAATCTTGGACTTAAACTCAGGTTTCTTGACTTTTAAGACAATGTCCTCACCAAAGTCATTTCTGGCTAGTGTCTCATGGCATTAGTGATGTGGGTAATTTGCTCACGATTATATCATCTATGGCAAGGTTGTGTCTCAGTTACAGAGGAAAGGTCAAATATCAAATAAACTTAAAAGCTGAATTCTATGCCTCTGCCTTTATACATACAAGGGGTGGACATTTGACTCACTTAGATCTACTTTTAAAAAAATATTTAATTCCAGTAAAATTAGAGATACATGCCAAGACAATTTATAAATCTTTTCTTGGTTGTGTAATTTTGAAATATAAAATATATTAAAGTGGAAAAAAGAGGGTGAAGCTGGATGGAAAATTAGGAGGACCCTAGGCTCACCTCTCCCCACAAATACAACTAGATAAGTATCAAATGTTGTAAATTCCTCAGAAATTGACCTGAAGACTGCCAGAACAAATCCCACAACTAAAGGTAGAGAAGAGGCCACATTGAATAAGGTAAAAAGTGCAGAGGTGCAGTTTGGTAGAGAAATGGACTGTAGTCTTGCAATGGGGATATAGCCATGGTGATGGAGGATGATGAGAAACAGACTACCCAAAGGTGGTGCACACAGAAACGGAATCCCCACAGTAATTGGCTTGGAACGCAAGAGGGGATGGAGTTTTTTGTCTTATGGCAACCAGTTGTGCTTAAAAATTGCAATTTTAAAGGTCAGTGTACTTGGCTCCAAGATAACATGGAGAACATTGGGACTGCTCTGGAGAGAAAGCAGGGCAAATAGGCTATGAACATACAGCATGAAAACAGCAATCTGAAGAGCACCTGGGGCATAGTGGGAAGGTTATTTGCTTATTTCAGTGTATGTACCAAAGAGGCATTATTCACAGAGAGACCTCTCTAGTAATGAAGGAACTGGGAGGCATCTTTCCCCTCTCCTCCCTTAAGCATAAGCACAGGGTCATCTGCAGAGATCAGCAAGACTGCAAAGCTTGCTATTTAACTTGCTTACACCAAGACTAGAACCCCTTCACTCCAGTGGAACCACCCTTCCCTTTCCAGTCATGCTTATGTGAGTAAAGGGTGGTATAACCCCTCCCCGAGAATTCTTGGGAATTTTGCAGGGACATAGTTCCAGAGGTGGTTGACAACAGGTATAATTTTATAGGCAGACCAAATCACACCTTCTTAAAACTCACCACATTCAGTTCAGGGACCAAACACTGCACACACCCAGCAAAGAAAGCTTCTGTAGACTACTGGCATGAAATAAAATGCATCCAGAGTAAAGAATCAGAGTCCACACTCTGAAACACCAGGCCCTGGGGAGTGAAGGACATTACATTGAAGGACAATATGGGACCTCTTCTGCATAAGTCCATTGCCCTCAAGAATAGATATAGCTGATTTTTCTAATGCATAGAAACAGGTACAGAGACTTAGAAAAAATGAGAAAACAGAGGAATTTGTCCCAAGTTGAATAATAAGACAAGCCCACAGTTAGCAATCTACCAAAACAGGTATAAGTACATGACCGATAGAGAATTGAAAACAATGATCATAAAGATACTCACTGGACTAAGAAAGGAGTGGAAGGCATTAGTGAAACCCTTACCACACAGAAAATGAATAATATAATAGAGACAAGATTCAATAAACAAAATGAGAAACACACTAGATAGCATGGACAGCAAGCTGAAAGAAGAGGAATGAATTAAAGACCAAGCAGAAGGGAGTAATGGAAAATAATCAAGCTGAAATAAAGAAAGAAAAAGGAATTGTGCAAAACGAGGATAACCTCACAGAACTCAGACTCTATCAAACATAATAACATTCATATTATAGGGATCCAAGAAGAAGAATATAGAGAAAGGGGGGAAGAAATTATATTTGAAGAAATAATAGCTAAAACACTTCTAAATTGGGGAGAAAACAGATATTCAGACCCATGAGGCACGGAGAACCCCCAATAAAACCAACAAAAGTGTATTCCCACCAAGACGTATTATAAGAATATAGGGAAAATGTAGGATAAAGAAAGTATTTTAAAAGAAACAAGACCAAAAAAAGGACAGTTACATACAAAGAGCCCATAGGTCATCAACATACTTTTCAGCTGGAACTTTGTAAGCAAGAAGAAAGTGGCATGATATATTCAATATGTTGAATGGGGAAAATCTGCAGCCAACAATGCTTGATCCACAAACACTATCATTTGGAATAGAAGGTGAGATAAAAAGTTTCCCAGACAAACAAAAGCTAAAGGAGTTTGTGACCACTAAATCAGCCCTGCAAGAAATATTAAAGGAGACTCTGAGTAGAAAGGAGTGACCAAAAGTGATAGTAAGAAGGTAGGAAATATAAAAGCAGTAAAAATGAATATTCTGTAAAAGAAAAAAATAATCGCTCAATAAAGTCAGAAAATAAAAGATGTAAAACATGATAATGTATACCTACCATTTGAGAAGGTGAGGAGAAAATAATGGGTTCAAAGTTAAATGACCAGCAAATTAATATAAACTGCTAAATACAGAAAAGGTTATTATAAAAACCTAATGGTAGGGGTGCCTGGGTGGCTCAATTGTTGAGCATTTGCCTTCAGTTCAGGTCATTATCCCAGGTTCCTGAGATGGAGCCCTGCATCTGACTTCCTGCTCTGTGGGGAGCTTGCTTCTCCCTTTACCACTCCCCCTGTTTGTGCTCCCTCTCTTGCTGTCTCTCTCTCTCAATAAATAAAATCTTAAAAAAAAACCCTAATGATAATAAAAAACCAGTAATACATATGCAAAGAAAACTACAGAAAGAAATTCACACATATCACTAAAGAACCGAGAGAGAGAGAAAGAGAGAGAGAGAAGAAAGGATGAGAAAAAAATCTTCAGAAACAACCACAAAACAAACAATAAAATGGGAATGGATGCATATCTATCAATAATCATTTTGAATGTAAATGGACTAAATGCTCCAATCAAAA
Organism: Spilogale gracilis; assembly: GCA_004023965.1. Classification (NCBI taxonomy): domain Eukaryota; kingdom Metazoa; phylum Chordata; class Mammalia; order Carnivora; family Mephitidae; genus Spilogale; species Spilogale gracilis. The sequence goes on along the minus strand of PITA01011690.1, from coordinate 13,638 downwards.
GATATAGGGTGACAGAATGGATTTGAAAAAAAAAATCAATTTACATCCTGCCTACAGGAGACTCATTTTAGACCTAAAGAATCCTACAGACTGAAACTCATGGAATGGAAAAAACATTACCATGCAAATGGCTATCAAAAGAAAGCTGCAGTAGCACTACTTACATTCAAAAAATAGATTTTAAAGCAAAGACTGTAACAAGAGACAAAGAAGAACTCTATATAATAATAAAGAGGACAATCCAAGAATATATAACAATTGTAAATATTTATGCATCCAACATGGGAGCACCCAAATACATAAAACTTAAAAACAAACATAATGAAACTGATAGTAAAACAGTAATAATAAGGGATTTAAAAAATATTTAAATTCCAGTTAGTTAACATACAGTGTAATATTAATTACAGGTAAACAATACAGTGATTCAACACTTCCATTTAACACCCACTGCTCATCACAGCAAGGGAACTCAACTTCTTAAACCCCATCACCTATTTAACCTATTCCCCACCCACCTGCAAAAAGTTTTAGATCACAGTGTTTTCATTTTCATTGTTCCTTGTACTTTTTTAATTTCTTCTTTTATTTGCTGGTTGGCACATCCATTGTTTTGTAGCATGTTGTTTAACTTCCATGTATTTGTGATCTTTCCAGATGTTTTTGTTGTTGTTGACTTCAGGTTCAGAGCTTTATGGCTAATAAAGATGCATGGTTTGACATCAGTCTTCTTATATTTAGTGAGACCTGTTTTGTGACCCATTATGTGATCTACTCTGGAGAATGTTCCATGTGTCAATAAAGAGACTTTAACACCATACTTATTTCAGTGGACAGATTGTCCAATCAGAAATCAAGAAGGAAACAATGGTTTTGAATGACATATAGGACCATGTGTATTTGACAGACTTATTTAGAATATGTCTTCCTAAAAGAGAATGCACATTCTTTGCAGGTACACACAGAGGATTCTCCAGAATAGATCACATATTATGAAACAAAATAGGTCTCAACAAATTGAAAATGAGTGAATTCATATCATGCATTTTTCTGACCACAACACTATGAAACTGGAATTCAAACATGAGAAAAAAAATCTGGAAAGACCAAAAACAAATGAGGTTAAATAAATAACATTCTACTAAACAATGAATGTGTTTACAAAGAAATCAAAGAAAAAATACAAAACTACATAGAAACAAATTATAATGAAAACGCAATGGTCCAAAACCTTTGGAATGCAGATAAAGTGGTTCTAAGAAGGAAATTTAGAGCAAAAGAGGCCTATCTAAATGAGAAAGCAAAATCTCAAATAAACAACCTAACCCAGGAATCAGCCTAACCAAAGAGTTGAAAGATCTGCACTCTGAAGAGTATAAAACACTGATAAAGGAAATTCAGGATGATTCAAAGAAATAGAAATATATTCCATGAACATGGATTAGAGGAGCAAATATTGACAAAATGTCTTTACTCCCTAAAGCAAGCCACACATTGATTTCAATTCCTATCAAATACCAATGGCATTTTTCACAGAAGTGGAACAAAAATCCTACAATTTAGATGGAACCACAAAAGATTATAAATTGATGAAACAATTTTGAGGAGGAAAAGCAAAGCTGGAGGTATCACAATTTAAAAGTTCAAGTTATATTACACAGCTGTAGTAGTGAAAACAGTACTATACTTGCACAAAAAAATAGATACATGGGTCAATGTAACAGAATAGAGTTCTCAGAAAGAAACTTGCAACTCTATGGTCAGTTAATCTCAAACAAAGCAGTAAGAATATCCAATTGGAAAAGGAAAGTCCCTTCAACAAATGGTGTTGGGAAAACAGTTCAGCTGCATGAAAAGAAATGAAACTGGACCACCTTCTTACATTATACACAAAAATAAAAACCTAAATGTTACACATAACACCATAAAAATTCTAGATATTAGCCCTGGCAGTAATTTCTCTGGTATAAGGTGCAGCAACATTTTTCTAGATAGGTTTCCTGAGGCAAAGTAAATAGAAGAAAAAGTAAACTATCAGTACTACATCAAAATAAAAAGACTTTTTTTATTTTTATTTTTCCAGTAAAGGAAATCATCAATAAAACAAAATGCAACCTACTAAAGGGGAGATAATATTTGCAAGTGACATATCTAATAAAGGGTTAGCATCCGGGGCGCCTGGGTGGCTGAGTTGGTTAATCAACTGCCTTGGGCTCAGGTCATGATCCTGGAGGCCCGGGATCGAGTCCCACATCGGGCTCCCCGCTCGGCGGGAAGCCTGCTTCTCCCACTCTCAGTCCCTCTGCTTGTGTTCCCCCTCTAGCTGTGTTTCACTCTGTCAAATAAATAAATAAAATCTTAAAAAAAAAGGGTTAGCATGCAAATATATAAAGGACTTATACATATTAACACTCCAAAGTCAAATAATCTAATTAAAAATGGGAAGAAGAAATGAATATTTCTTCAAAAAAGACCTACAAATGGTCAACAGACACATGAAAAGATATTCAACATCACTAATCATCAGGGAAATGCAAAACCACAATGAGATATCACCTCACAACAGAGTAGCTAAAATCAAAAAACACAAGAAACGACCTGTATTGCTGAGAATGGGAAGAAAACTGTTGGTGGAGATGCAAACTAATATTTGGGAAAACAGTAGATGTTCCTCAAAAAATTAAAATATAATTACCCTATGATTAAATGATGGTGCTACAGAATATTTGCCCAAAAAACCCAATAATAATTCAAAGGGATACATGAACCACTATGTTTTTTGCAGCAAAATTTACTATAACCAAGTTATGGAAACTGTGCAAAACATCCATAAATTCATGAATGGATAAAGAATATGTGATAGGGGCTCCTGGGTAGCTCAGTTGTTAAGTGTCTGCCTTCGGCTTGGGTCATGATCCCAGAGTCCAGGGATCGAGCCCTGCATCAGGCTCCCTGCTCTGCGAGAAGTCTTCTTCTCCATCTCTCACTCCCCCTGCTTGTGTTCCCTCTCCAGCTGTGTTTCTCTCTGTCAAATAAATAAAATATTTTCAAAAAATATTTGTGATACACATACATACATACAATGGAATATCATTCAGCCACAAAAAAGAATGACTTGGATTGAGATAGAAAGTGTTTGCTAACTGAAATAAGTTATTCAGAGAAAAACATATGACTTCATTCATATGTGGAATTTAAGAAACAAAACAAATAAAGAACAAAAATAGAGGGAAACAAACCAAGACACAGACTCTTAACTATTGAGAACAAACTGATGGTTACCAGAGGGTAGGTTGGTGGGGGAATAGGTTAAGTAGGTGATGAGGATTAAGGAGTGCACTTTTGATGAGCACAGGCTGATACATGGAAGTGTTGAATTACTATATTGTACAGCTGAAACAAAAATAACACTTTGTGTTAACTCTACTGGAATTTTTAAAAAAGATTTTTTAAAAAGGAGTCTGTTTTCCCTTGTTCAGGGAGTCATGACTTCATAAATTATTCTCCATAATCTCATATTTATGTAAATAATGATGATCTTGTGAGGCAAAATAATAATAAGAAGAATACACACACACACACACTGATTCTCCCATGTAAGAAGGGATCTATCAGTAAACCAGGAAGGAGGGTCTCACCAGAAACTGAACCTGGGTCAGGGACTTTCCAACTTACAGTAGTATGACAAAATCAATTTGTTAAGGTACCCAGTCTACAGTATTCTGTTATGGCAGCCTGAACTGCATGTGTCAAATAGCTAGTTTGTGCAAGCACACCCTAACTGTCCCTGTTAATCTTGAGAATGCAGAGATCCCACCCACTTGTATATTCCTATCAACCAGAATGTGCAGAAGAACGTGTGTTCAATCTTCAAGGTCAGGGATTTTCTGATTCTTTATTCTGAAAATTATATGTACTCTTGAAACTTTCCACTGAATTTTTCACTTAGCTTATTGTATTTTTTATTTCCAGAATTTTCATTTTTATCATCTCTATATCTTTATTGATATTATTTATTTGATAATATACCATTTTCATGTCTTTAAGTCATTAAACATAGTTTCCTTCAGTTTTTGTGTACATATTTATAATAATTGCTTTGGAATATTTGTTTGCTAAGTCCAACACCTGAACCCTCTCAAAGATTTTTTCTATTGTTTGTTTCTTTTCCCTGTGTATAGGTCATATTTTCCTGTTTCTCTACATATCTTAAATTTTTGTTGATAACTGCACAAATGATATGTTCTAGTGACTTGATACTGAGTCTCCTCCCTTGCTGGGACTTGTTTTTGATGTTTATTTGGTCATTTGTTTGATTAATGACTTGGGTGGATTACTTCTATGAAGTTTATTTATTTTGCTATTGTATAGCCTCTGATGTCTGTTCTCAGATTTTCCTTTTTTTAAAAAAATCCTTTAGTCTGGCTTCTCTTGTTCACCCTTTTTATTATAAATCACTTAATTGTTCAAAGCTTGTATTTTAGGTCACTAAACCAGTTTTGGAATGTACTCTCCTCCCAAGCTCCTAGCCTTCTTTTCCTCAGAGCTTCAGGCATACAGGAGTACATGTTCCTCATCTTTACTCACTGTTCCCAAGATGGGATATAGCTTTTCCAAATTTGGCCCTGAAGCTGTGAAATTCCAAGTATGATTTGTAACTTTTCTATTATCTCACAACTGTGCACAGATGTTTCCCTTATTATGAAAAGCTCTCTTGTAATCCTCCTAGATATCTGTACTCTGTCCATGACTAAATCCCCTCTGCACAGAGCACCTATATCATTCAGGCTCTCCAGGTAACTGGACAATAGGGATGCATAATTTTAGGTAATCTATAAAGCTGAAATTAGCAGTCTTTTCTAATGGAGTCTCCTGTTAACCACAAAGTACCTCTGCTCAGACTGCCGTTTTCTTGTTACAAGACTATAACTGTCTCTGAAATACAAAGAAATAGAAAAAAAACTACAGACAAGGAGAGTTAAGCTAGGCTTTCACCCCAGCTCTCTAATTCAGTAAGTAACCTAGTTACTCCTACCTCTATTCATCCAGGCCTATTTCTTCCTCTATAAAAAAGAGGTGTTATGTTGGATGATTTCCTAGGCCACCTACAAACCCCAAATTTCTTTATTTTTTGTAAAGATTTTATTTATTTATTTTGACAGAGAGAAACACAGCCAGAGAGGGAACACAAGCAGGGTGAGTGAGAGAGGGAGAAACAGGCTTCTCACAGAGCAGGGAGCCCGATGTGGGGCTTGATCCTGGGACTCTGGGATCATGACCTGAGCTTAAGGCAGATGCTCAATGACTGAGCCCCCCACAGGTGCCCCAGAAACCCAAATTTCTGAAATCTACTAAGTCTTTAATTATTTCTTCCCAGTTGTGTCCTTTGGGTTGGAAGATTTTCCTACTGCTAGGAGCGGGGGGAAAGGGTAGATTTTTCCAGCAATACATAGACCCCAAAGCATACATTTCACATGTTTAACTCACATCACCCAGTTTGGGCCACAACCTCTGCAAATTTTGCCTTAGAAGCTGTGAATTCCAAGCTTGATGCATAACACTGCATTTCTCTCACAACTGTGAGCTGCTTTCTCCATTCTTACAAGTCCTCATAGTCCCTTGCTTTTCACTCTTTGGAGAATAAAAACCTCACATATACCTGTAGATCAGCACTTCCTTCAACTGTACAGCAAGCATCCCCATAAAGCAAGATATATGAGGTTTTTAAGTCTTGCAATTGAGCAACTGAAACAACTTTAGAATATACATGCAATTATTTCTGACAGAACTCTTAATTAACATAGTACGCATAGGGCCAAACTATTGAGCTATTGTGTAATAGTCTCAGAAACATTACTTATTTAATTTCTAGAATTTGAAAAGTATATAAGAGTCTCTGGACTTTTTTTCTCATCTCTTAAGTGAAAAATGGTTGTCTTACTCCATATTTGTAGCTGCTTATTTTAGTTAATGATGTTAATGAAATTTTAAAAATATTCAGTACTGTCCATTGATGTACTAAATGCTTGCAAAGTGTTTTTTGATGGTAAGTAAATAAATTGTTGTTATTGTGGCTAAATTCACTGAAAAGATTCCATAAAAAATATCCTTTCTACTTCCCTTAAGTACTTAAAATAACCCCAAGTAAAATGTGTGTGTGTGTCCACATGTGTGCCTGTGCACACATACACACATCTGTGCCTTTGTTGAGTCTTTATCCCAGTTCAAATGAAGTAAGAAAACTTACATGTAATATATGTTAAATAGATATTTATTGAGTGTATTGAAATGATAATCCATTTTTTTAAAGATTTATTTATTTATTCGACAGAGAGAAACACAGCTAGAGAGGGAACACAAGCAGGGGGAGTGAGAGAGGGAGAAGCAGGCTTCCTGCCGAGGTGGGACTCGATCCCGGGTCTCTGGGATCATGACCTGAGCTGAAGGCAGTCGCTCAACCAACTGAGCCACCCAGGTGCCCCGAAATGATAGTCCATTTGAAGAGTAAGCTGTTCTTAGCATCTGAAGGGAAAGAGTGGAGTTAAGTCACAACAGGAGGGAAAGAGTAGCTTAATGAGAAGAAAACAAGGATAAAAAGCTAGAAAGTGAGGGAAAAGGACACCATATATTTGCATGGTTTTCTCTAGCATTGGCCAGAACAAAAATATGGACATAGCCTTCTGATATAAGGCTTATAGCGACTCAGAAGTTTACATGCCTCTAATATAAGGTTTTGGGGTTTTATTTATTTATTTATTTTTGCATTCAGGGAAAAGTAGAGTTAATGTAAATGCTTGTTTTCTGAGTTTTTATTTATTTTTTTAATTTTTTAGAATTTTTAGATGGAAGATAGAGTTCAAAGAGATGGCTGTAATATTTTTCCCCTAAATTTCCTTCCAGTTTCATGATGGGTCACTGAGGGAAACAAAATTCCTGTCAGGATAATGATAATCATTGGGATATGTTTTCTTGGATTTCTTAAACTTAATTTTTTATGAATTCATAGAAAGTTCCATTATTATGGAACTTACATGGTTTTTCTTTATTTTTCAGACATAAAATTTCCCTTTGAAATACTACAAATGAAACTGAAATTTCAAGGTTTAAACTGATATTTAAGGCACTTTTTTACTTTTAAGATTCTGGCTTGAACCATTATATTCTCTCTTAGAAATCTCAGTTGGTTGATAGCTCAGAGTTCTCTAAAGGCAGGCTTTCACCTCTGGGAAACAGAATTTGAAACCTGAAGCTTCTCAAATTGAAATTTTGTCTCTGAGTGCTTAATCTATTGTTAACTTTAAAAGTAAAGAAGCTACTGTTCTGTGATTAAGCTGTCTTCCAGTGTTGAAGATTACTTAGTTGAGTGCCAGTGTGCTTGAGGAAAAGACTGATATAAATGCAGGTGGTGATGAGTGCTATGGAGAACATATTCAAGGGGTACTATATCATAATTTAAAACATAAGCTAAACTGATTGCTTTGGAGAAAGAGGTCAAGATTTCTTTGTTAATTTTCTACATGTTTGAAGTTATGTTTCAACATAAGTTTAGTTCATAAACTTTTGTGGCTCAGAAAATAATAACTTTCCTTTGTCAATTAGGATAATTTCTTTAGATTCATGGAGTGAGTACAATTTAAGTGAAGAGACATGGGTTAAAAGAACCAGCTAGTGTATGTTCACCACATTGATCAACTAATCCTAGTTAGAAACATCAAAATAATCTGTGAAATGGAAAAATATATCTTTTTTACCCATCTGAATCAAAACTATCCTTTATCTTCCAAAGACTCTTACAAATATTCAATAATTATCAATCCCTTAGACTTTAAGATTATATTATCTTCATTTACAATGAATTTAGTATTCACTACTTTTTATCTGGTTATACTCCCCTTCTTAAATAAATGATAAACACACCTCTCTAGCTGTGTTTCTCTCTGTCAATAGGTAAATGCCTAGAGAACACAGTCCATATTAAACTCACTTAAAGCTTATTGATTAAATGGCTGAACAAATTAATATCGTCTTTGAAATGAGTTAAAAGCAAGAAGGAAACTAATTTTGGGAGGTTACAGAGCCCAAGTAGTATGTTATATGTTTATTCCAGTGGTCTGAATACTAACCTACATGTCTTAAATTTCAATGTGTATAGCAGGGATTTTTTTTTACCATCCCCGTTCTGTCTTTGTCAGAAGTGGGGTTAAAGTCTCACTTTGAATAAGACACATTGGCTCAATAAGATAGATATGAGAGAACTGGATAAACTCTTCATGATGCCATGTCTCTCTGGTAAATTACTCTCCAGTAAGTTCCCAAATCTATACTTTTTTTCATTAACAGATAAACACTAATGGGGTTTAAATGATCTCACATATTCACTTTGATTGTAATAGTTACCTTTGTAGGGGATTTTTGTTTTAAACCCAAGGAAGTGATGTTGTATCCTGTTTTTGCTAGTGGTTTATGAATAGCATCCAAAGTTCACTTCTCAGCAGGGTAATGAGTCTGTAAACTGAAACAAATAAAATAATCAATTCAGAACTTCTTCCATATAGTACCACTGACTTAATATAAGAAATGAAGGATGCAGGTCATCCTAAAACCAAGAATTTTGAAATAATATAAAGTAAAATATTTCTATGTTCGCCACTGTTCAAGGATAGGCTGTAATTCTAACAATGATTACTAATGATCACATTAATAATAATGCCAGAATACGGGGGTACCTGGGTGGCTCAGTCATTAAGTGTCTACCTTTGGTTCAGGTCATGATCCTGGAGCCCTGGGATCAAGCCCCGCATCAGACTCCCTGCTCAGCAGGAAGCTTGCTCCTCCCTCTCCTACTCACCCTGCTTGTGTTCCCTTTATAGCTGTGTTTCTCTCTGTCAAATAAATAAATAAAATATTTAAAAGAAAAAAATAATGGCAGAATACAGAGAAATAAGGAATCTCTGCCTCAGAACATTCATAGGACTATTGTTAATATCTTAGAGTGTTAGGACTAGATTTATCAATCATGTCTTCAATAATAATTTTTTCAAGATTTTATTTACTTTTTTTTGACAGAGAGAGAGCACAAGTAGGCAGAGCAAGAGGTGGAGGAAGAAGGAGAAGCACTCTTTGCCAAGCAGGGAGCCTGATGCGGGACTTGATCTCTAGATTCTGGGTTCATGACCTGAGCTGAAATCTGATGCTTAACTGACTAAGCCACCCAGGTGCTCCAATCATGACTTTATTGATAACTGAAGTTTATACTAATATTACTAATTAGCCCCATTTTGAACACTTATTATGTATTAGTCACTGTCCTTGATAATTTATATGCATTTTGTCATTCAATCTATGAGGTATGTGTTACACCATCTTCTCCATATTAAAAACCAGGAAACAGACTCAGAAATGTTATGTGATTTGCTTAGAATCATACAGTCAATAAAGATAGTAGCAACATCCTTTATAGTCATTCAACCCTTATGCCATATTTTCAATCCTGCATCAAGATTCAGGTGGAATTCAAAAAGGCAAAAGATAAGATTCCTGCTCTCTAGGAGCTTATAGGCTAGTTGGTAGGGCATGACTTACAGCCAGATACTTTTCACAAGCACTGTAAGTTTTCAGTTTCAGCACTCTAACCTCGAATGCTGTAAGGACCCAGATATTTTAACTTAATTCAAGCCACTTCTCAAAAGCATGTGAATAGAATTTGAACTGGTTTTACTGCACCGAAGAGTCACATAGGAATAATGAAAGTAAAGAGAAAAGACACTAACATTTATTGTCCATTTACTATTTTACAAGTGCACAATTTCTTTCAATTTTAATAAAGAATTTTTTTTTGTATATAATATGTGTAGGAAATGATTTTTTATTGTTGTTGTTTTAAGTTTTTAAAGTTTTTATTTTAACTTCAGTTAGTTAATGTACCATGCTGTATTAGCTTCATGTGGGCAAGGATGTGTAGGAAAATTTTTGTAATGAAAATTTCTTAACATTTTTCAAAAGTTTTTAAATTTTGGAGAAAAATTATTGCAAAGTTATCTAAGGCAAAATTAATATTTGACTGTTAGAACAAATCATAATCCCTTTCACCATATTCTGTATTTAAAGCAAAACATTTTCAATTCGGTTAACACAGAGAGGCTTTTAAGTTGCCATGTCATCTACGTTACGATTTTTATTTAATTTGAGTATAGTTGACACGTTACATCAGTTTCAAGTATACAACATAGTGACTCAACTTTTCTATACATTATGCTATACTCACCACAAGTGTAGCTACCTTCTGTCACTATACAGTGCTGTTGCAATAATATTGACTTATCCCTTATGTTGTGCCTTTTATTACCATGGTTCATTCATTCCATAAGTAGAAAGCTATATTTCCTACTTACCTTCACCCATTTTTCCCATCCAGAATATCCCTGCAGAAAGTTGTGGGGGTTGAAATTTGGATGCAGGTGTGTCTGATTCCAAAACCCAGGAAACAAATATTTTACAATTGGAAGAGCATAGATATGAAGCTTCACTGTTCCTATCAGTAAAAGTGGGATGAAAATACCAACTACCTTATAGTTATAATATTGAATCACAGAGTTAGAATGCTATTACCTCTTCAATGACTTTTCAACCTTTTGTATAAGGTTATTACATGAAGTAAATAAAATGATGTATATATGAAAGTCTATTGTATATATTAGGCAGATGATAAATTAATGTTATTGCCATTTTTATTATTGTAATGTATCAAGAAGGATATTCTTAATGATGCATTAATTTTGAAGAATTTTGATTTTGATGATTTCTAAATATTGAAAATGCATGAACTAGAACAAATATGTGAACAATTATTGGTTATGTCTACATGGAGATAACCATTATTATTATTTACAGATAAAATCCCCAACAGAAAAATGAATCAGTCAGACTTCAACAAAAATAAGTCTTCTTGAAAGCTGGTGCTATCAATTGTGCTTATTTCCTTTACTTTTTATTAGTTATTTGTAATAGTATTTATTGCCTTAAGCCATCAGTGCTCTACAGGAGACAACATACTGAGCCTAATAGAGCCTAATATTGCAACCTAGGCAAGATATGTTTTGTGTAATATTTTCCATGATTTATTTATAACAGTAAAAGATAAGACTCCTCATCCCAGTTGTACTGTGCTTTTGTCCCAATGGATAAAAGGAATTCTCTACTGATCCTTTGAGTGGCCATTGTCCCATAGGATGTGGAGATGATACTCTAGAGCTAGACACAAATTACAGTATAAACTATAGGAGTGTTGACTAAAATGTGAAATAATCATACGTGACAGAAGCTCTGTATTAAGTATATTGAATCACAGACTTAGAAAAGCATTTCCTACTCAATTTTCTTTTAATATTTCTGATTATATTGAAGATAAAGTCTCTGGCTTTAAGCCATTTGTGTTTCTTTAACTTTTAATAATTTCCCTTTTTATAATAGAAGGAATAGACCTCAGGCTCAGAGCCTTAAGCAGGCACCAGCGTCTGTAAAAAAATTAATTTTAATGTTTTTAATTTACTGAATTTATTTTTAATATTTTCTACTTGTGGTAAATTATACTGATTTTTATTTATGAAAATAACATTTTAAAACTTAAATTTAATAAAGAAATAACAAGATGTAACTCAATATAAAGGAAAATGATTTCATTTATAACTCATGGTAACCAAGTATAACAAAAATTAAAAAGGGTTTTGGAGGGTGGTAATCATATACAAAAAAACTTTATCATCCATAGAAATAAGAACTTAAACTCAAGAGAATCAGAAGGATTTACTTTTTCTAATTTCTGTGAATATTTAATAAACATAGAATAATGTAACCAAAATTAATCTAAGTATTTTGGTTAAAATTATCACTTTTTTTAAATGTAGTCAAACTCAGTTTTACATGCATGATCATCTGTAGCAAAAGAACTGAACATAAAATGGTCTTAATAAGAATAAAGTTGTGCATTAAAAGTTGTTCATTCCATGTGTCTGTTAGCCATTTGTATATCTTCTATGGAGAAGTGCCTCTTCATGTCTCTTGCCCATTTTTGGTGTGTTCATCTTCTTTTTGGATGTTGAGTTTGAGTAGTTCTTTATAGATCTTGGGTACCAGCCCTTTGTCTGTAGTGTCATTTGCAAATATCTTCTCCCATTCTGTGGGTTGTCTCTTTGTTTTGTTGACTGTTTCCTTTGCTGTACAGAAGCTTTTTATTTTGATGAAGTCCCAGAAGTTCATTTTCACTTTTGTCTCCTTTGCCTTTGGAGACGTGTCTTGAAAGAAGTTGCTGTGGCCTATGTCAAACAGGTTACTGCCTATGTTCTTTTCCAGGATTTGGATGTATTCCTGCTTCACGTTGCGGTCTTTCATCCATTTCGGGTTTGCTTTTGTGTGGTGTAAGAGAATGGTCTAGTTTCTTTCTTCTATACGTAGCTGTCCAATTTTCCCAGCACCATTTATTGAAGAGACTGTCTTTTTTCCACTGGATATTTTTTCCTGCTTTGTCAAAGATGATTTGCCCATAGAATTGTGGGTCCATATCTGGACTCTCCACTCTGTTCCATTGGTCGATTTCTCTGTTTTTGTGCCAGTACCATGCTGTCTTGGTAATCACAGCGTTGTAATAAAGCCTGAAGTCAGGTAATGAGATGCCCCCAGCTTTGCTTTTCTTCTTCAGCAGTTCTTTAGCGATTTGGGGTCTTTTTTGGTTCCAGATAAATTTTAGGATTGTTTGTTTCAAAGTTTTTAAGAATGTTGGTGGAATTTTGATCGGAATGGCATTGAAAGTATAGATTTCTCTGGGCAGTATAGACATTTTGACAATGTTTATTCTTCTGATCCATGAGCATGGAATGCTCTTTCATGAAAAAATGTTCAGCATCACTAGCTATCAGGGAAATTCAAATCAAAACCACACTTAGATACCACCTTACACCAGTCAGAATGGCCAAAATTAACAAGACAGGAAACAACAAGTGTTTGGAGAGGCTGCAGAGAAAGGGGAACCCTCTTACACTGTTAACATAGGCAGTAACCTCTTTGACATCGGCCACAGCAACTTCTTTCAAGACATGTCTCCAAAGGCAAAGGAGACAAAAGTGAAAATGAACTTCTGGGACTTCATCAAAATAAAAAGCTTCTATACAGCAAAGGAAACAATCAACAAAACAAAGAGGCAACCCACAGAATGGGAGAAGATATTTGCAAATGACACTACAGACAAAGGGCTGGTATCCAAGATCTATAAAGAACTACTCAAACTCAACACCCAGAAAGAAGATGAACACATCAAAAAATGGGCGAGAGATATGAGGAGGCACTTCTCCATAGAAGATATACATTTGTCTAACAGACACATAAAAAATGTTCAGCGTCACTAGCTATCAGGGAAATTCAAATCAAAACCACTCTGAGATACCACGTTACACCAGTCAGAATGGCCAAAATTAACAAGACAGAAAACAACAAGTGTTGGAGAGGCTGCGGAGAAAGGGGAACCCTCTTACACTGTTGGTGGGAATGTAAACTGGTACAGCCGCTTTGGAAAACAGTGCGGAGATTCCTTAAAAAATTAAAGATAGAGCTACCCTATGACCCTGCAATTGCACTACTGGGCATTTA